>JAASGW010000218.1:0-43558 GCA_023334395.1 Phytopythium sindhum
ATCTGTACGTTAATTTGAGCCCACTCCCAGGTTTGTATGGCGCCATTTTGACGATTTATCGAAATTTCGATTTTCTTCGTATATTTATGGCGCACACTGTACAATACCCGACCAGGAGTGCTTGAAATCGTCCAAAACGCATATACTGTTTTAAAGACGCCAAGTGTATGAAAATAGTGCAGTAATATTAATACTCGCTCAACGACATCATGCCTCTATAGTACTACAATGCCACGTCTACTACTACATTCATACTTTGTGGTGTTTTGGCCGAAACGCTGGCTATGTGATACCATTACGTTTGTACCAAGAAGTCAAGGAAGGCGAAGCTGCAAAGCGCTCGGGAGCGGCGGAGGATCATGGGCAAGGGTGACTTCCTGACGCCCAAGGCGATCAGCAACCGTATGAAGGTACCGTCTGCTACCTCTCGATGGTCATGTGGCGGCTCTCGTCGCCTCTGTGGCCTCTTGTCGCCTCTACAGCCGCTGTATCCGCTCCAAAGGTGTCGTACTAACTCGAGCGTTGCGTCTTCTCGTGGTGGCGGTGGCGCGCAGGCCAAGGGCCTGCAGAAGTTGCGGTGGTTCTGCCAGGTATGCCAGAAGCAGTGCCGCGATGAGAACGGCTTCAAGTGCCACACGACGTCCGAGAGCCACCAGCGGCAGATGCTGATCGTCGCCAGCGACCCGGACAAGTTCCTCAGCGGGTACAGCGAGATGGTCCGTCTCTCCTTCCTGCCTCACACGCAGTAGCACACCGTGGCGCCTAACGTTTGCTGTGCTGTCTGTATTCACTGTACAACCAGTTCGAGAACGCATTCCTGGAACACCTGCGGCGGCGGCACGGCACCAAGCGCATGCGCGCCAACATGGTCTACAACGAGTACATCGCCGACAAGCTGCACGTGCACATGAACGCGACGCAGTGGACGACGCTGGGCACATTCGTGCAGTACCTGGGCCGCACGGGCAAGTGCGTGGTGGACGAGACGGAGAAGGGCTGGTACGTGCAATACATCGACCGCGACCCGCGCGCCATCGCGAGACAGGAGGAGCTCGAGAAGAAGAAAAAGTCGGACCTGGACCACGAGGAGCGCAACCGCGCGTTCATCGAGCGGCAGCTCAAGATGGCCAAGGAGGCGGAGGGAGACGACGCGGAGCAGCCGCGGCCGACCAAGCTGCAGCGCTCGGACGACGGCCAGAAGATTCAGCTATCGCTGGGTCTGTCCAAGGCGGCAAAGGACGGCAAGAGCAGCGGCAACTTCAGCAACACGCGGGCCTTTGGTGCGTCTGTATTCGAGGAGTCAAGCGCGCAAAAGGGCGAGGAGAAGGTGTCAACTTCATCATCGCTCTCGGGTTCCAAGCGCTCGGCCGCGACCGTCGACGCCATCATGAAGGAGGAGGAGCAGCGAAAGGTGTACCAGCAGCGCAGACACGAGGATGAGGACAAGCACCAGCGCAAGGAGAACTGGATCACCGAGGGCATCGTCGTCAAGGTGATCAACAAGAAGCTGGACGGCGGCAACTACTACAAGCGCAAGGGCGCGATCACCAAGGTGGAGGACAAGTTCTGCGCGACGGTCGAGCTGCTCGACTCGGGCGACGTGCTGCGGCTTGACCAGGACGATCTCGAGACGGTCATCCCCAAACCCGGCAGGAAGGTCAAGATCGTGAACGGCTTCGGCCGCGGGGCGACCGCCAAGCTGCTCGACATTGACGTCGACAGGTTCTGTGCGCGCATCCGCATCGACTCGGGTTCTCGGAGGTAGGTGTCGGCGGTTCTGATGGCCAGCGGACATGGTGGACTTGTACTAATGTGCTGGATGAATGGGTCGGACCTGTTGTCGACGATGCTATAGGGGTGAGACGCTGGAGCGCGTCGAGTACGAAGACATCTGCAGGCTCGCGGATGAATGACGGCGGGTTTGAAGGGTATACACCGGAGTCTTGCATGCGGAAGGCGTGAGATAGCAGACCGATGGATGGACTCGCTCACCCGTCTATCGGTTCATCCATCTCTGTCTGTGATTCACAGGCTCGTCGAACCAGCAGCGCAGAACTCTGAAAGCAATAGCGATGAATATAGTCGTAGATTGAGCGCGTACTCGATGGCATCGACCTGGGTACCTACTGCGTCGCCAGTGGCTTATTACGGTGAGCGAGGCGAGCGACTGGGCATGTGGCCTTCCTCTGCATTCATCAACGGACTCAATGGTTAGATCCTGAACGCGGACTCTGCTATAAAGGCCGGCGTACCGTCCTCCACTGCCGTGCCGTCCGATCGGGAGGGCGTGGACGTGCGCGTGTGCCTGCTGGCGTCCTCCATGTCTTCATCCTCGTCCGTCTCTGCCTGTTGCCGCTGCAGCTGCTCCTCTTCCTCCTCCTCCATCTGCACGTCCTCGTCGAGCGTCGCTTTGAGGTTCTGGATCGTGCTCATGAGTAGCGCGAACTGTTTGGTGCGCAGCTCGAGCTTTCGGTCGACGCCCTCGATCACCTCGGTGGCCTCGTCCAGCCGCTTGCGCTCCACGTCGATCTCCCTGCAGCCAGTCAGTCAGATGAGCAGGTGAGTATTGTTGTAGCGGATCGGCGCTTGACGTTGTGAACGCGCACGTACGCGTTGATCTGTGCGCGCGACGGCAGCTGGTTGATGACGCGCGAGATGGACTCGTACTCCTCCTTGTACGCGCGCACCGTGCGCTCCACCTGCACCTTGGCCTTGAGCGCCTCGATCTCGCGCGACACCTTGTCGATCGACCCATCTAGCAACACATTGCGCCGCATCGTTAATGTATGAACAGGAACAGAAGCGGCTCCACGCACGGACGCACCGATGTTGGCGTTCAGCGCCTCGTACTCCTCGAGCTCGCGCTGGCACGTGTAGCTCCAGATGTCCGTCTTGTTGGCCTCGAACTCGAGCTGCTCCAGCTCCCAGAACAGCGCGTCCATGTCGCGCTTACTGCAGAGGAAGTCCACGCGTACAGCGTTAGAATCATCAGTATCACCTGGGTGATGATATAGAACGTGACGTACCACGCGAGGGCATCGACGCCGTCGTCGGCCAGCGCGTCCAGTAGCGCCAGCAGTCCCTCGGCCACGCGCTTGGCGCCGCTCTTGCCCACGGCGCTCGAGCGCGTCAGCAGCCGCCGGCGGATCACCACGTCTGTAGGACACACAGCAGGCGCACAGTAGCAATGGCGTTAAGTAGGCGGGTTGCAGAGGCAGGGGACCGGTCGCAGTCTCCCCCATCTGTCCCTGTAGACGTCCACAGAACGAGAGAGAGAGCGGCGGATGCACCTTCGTCCGCCATTTTCGCCTGGTCCGTTCAGCTTTTTGCGAATGGCGATCGCTTCAGGGTGGGTGCGCGTACCGTGTACTGCAGAAGATTATGTTCATATACATTAACCAAGTGCACGCAGAATTTATGTGGTGAATGATACAATGTATACTATACGCCTGGTTAACCACGTATACTGCGCTGCTGACGCCGGTTCAAGATCACACACATGGCGATTGCCGAACGGACCGCCGAGTGCGGACGACTGCGCGCGCTGTGAAGCTGTGAGCGTATTGATCCATCGGTCGCTGGTCTTCGCTGCGTCATGTGGTTCGGCGTTGCGCCCGTGACGCCGCCGCATGTGCGCAGGCGGGAGGAGCGGTACCAGCAGGAGCACCCGGAGCAACCCGGCAGCGGAGGAGGAAGAGCTTGCTCGCCCCGCGGCCGCGTCGGCGCCTTCTGTCCCTCTCCGTCGCCATCTCCGCGCGCTCGCTCGCTGCCGCTAGTGGCGAGTCGTCGCGCTGTGCTGGAGAGCAAGAGTGAGTTGCGTGCTTCGCACCTGTCGCCCCGAGAGCGCGTGAGTGCGTTGGCAGCAACGGGCGATCGCTCGGACGGGAAGGACCACGGCGTGGCCGGGAGGAGGCGCCAGCACGCGCCGATGCAGTCGCCATGGCGTAATGGCCGAGCTCCGCTTGCTTCGTTGTCAATTAGCGATCAAAGCCGGCAACAGGACGAGGAGGAGCCCGACGCGACGCCGATGCAGGAGCGGATTAAGAGCCGCGGCCGGAGACTGAGCGACGCGAAGCAGGCAACAGATCAGGGGAACCAACTGAGTGCGGGAGAACCAGCACGCGCTGACAGCGCGTGGTCGTCGAAGGAGCAGGGCGAGCGCGATCCAGATGCCGTGGGCTCCCCCCGACCAGGCACTCGGTCATCGTCGTCTTCGTCGTCGACGACTCGTCCGAGACAGGAAAGGTGCGCGTCTGTGCGAGATACCTTGTGGCGGCCGAGTTGCTCACCTGACGATGTCACTGCTCTTGTGTGTTTCCCTCTCGAATGGCTTGGACACCATCAAATGCTCCGTGATCGCACTAAACGCCGGTGCGTGGCAGTCCCAATCCCGCGATGCCTCGGTCTCGCCGGACCTCGAGGCGACTCAGTCGAGCGGACGCCGCGGCAATCACATCCGCGAGCGTTGACACCACCACGACCCCGCACGGCGACCTGCTGCTGCCGTTTTTGTCCAGAATAGGCGAACGCTTCTCTTTCTCACGGGGAATCGCCACCACAGCTGCAAACCCAGCCAATGCGCAGTCGGAGAACCTTATCGGTCATACATCGAGCGTCTGCGCACTGGCCACGGGCGACGACCGCGTGCTCGTGTCGTGCTCGCGCGACGGACTCGTCAAGATCTGGTCGCGCGTGTCCTTCACGTGTCTTCAAACGCTGAGTGGACACAATGATAACGTTTCGTGCGTGGACATTCAAGGCGAGTGGCTAGTCTCCGGGTCGCACGACGCGACACTGAGGCTGTACCGTCGTCACCGGAGGAGGTCGCTCTTCAGCGCCGACGACAGTCATGTGCGAGGGTCGGAGTTCGAGCTCCACTGTGTGTTCCGCGGCCACACAGGTCACGTGACTAAGGTCCAGCTGCCCGAGACACTGCCTGGTCTTGCACTCAGTTGCTCGGACGATGCGACGCTGCGGCTGTGGAGCATGGAGCTTGCGCAGTGCGTCCTCGTCTTAAGCTTGCACACGTCACGCGTCACATGCTTTACCGTCTATCACATCGACAACTCTGGCGAGAGCACTGCCGCAACAGGCGACTGCGTGGTTTGTTCAGGAGCGGCAGATGCTGCCGTGTGCTTCTGGAAGGTTCTGAGCGATTCTCGAGCCAACCAGCGAGGTAGCGAGCACGGAAGTTACGGTGATCCCCAGATTGTGCGGTCGCGAGCGTGCCATGCGCACAAAGCGACCGTCCAATGCGTTGCTGTTGTACCCAGTGATGACCCCGGCGCCTCCAGCAGCACTTCCTCAGTGCCACTGCTCGTCTCGGGATCCAACGACGGCACGATCCAGCTCTTCAACCTCCTCACGTTCGAGCATCTCGCGCTGCTTTACAACTGCCAGGCGCCCGTGTACACGTTGGCGACGGCTCCGTCCGGTCGGCTCGTGAGCTCTACGCGCGATGGCCGCCTGCTGGTATTCACCGACGTCCTTCACTACTCCACATCGCCTCCACGAAGCCGAGCGCCGATGGAACTCAAGGTGGCGCCGACGTGGTTGTCGTCGCTTCAGCTTCGCGGGGACCTGGTCGCCTGTTGTGGGGAGGACACACTCTACATCGCTAGCATCACTGCCGGCGCAGGGTCCATTCTCCGAGCCATTGAGACCAAGCACGGCTTCATCAATTGCGTCCGCTGGATGCATTCACGCGCAGTCATCACGTGCGGCCAGGACAACGTCATCAAGCTGTGGAACACCGTCTCGTGATTGGCAACCGCTTCTATTGGTGCTGCTCGTTGGCTTCAGTGCTGTTCGAGGCAGCCTCTTTCGCCAGGTTCGCCGCGTGAAGCATCGACTGGGCTTCGTGACGCCTAAGCTGTTCGCGCATGGTGAACTTGCGGCGACATAGGAGACAGCAGATGAGCGGAGTCGGTTCTCGCTGACGCGTTGAGACAGTTGGCTTTTGTTGCGCTTCGGCACCTGATGGAGCGCTTGCCAACTGCTCCTCGACTCTCCTCGCTTTGCTTGGATGAGTCGCCCAAGTGGCCCATCGCGTCGCCTTGGCGTCCAAGTTAGTCGCTAGAACCGCTTCCTGCTCGACCGACGGCGAAGAGGACGTTGAAGGTCGCTCCTGCCTCTTCGGCTCATGATAGACGCGTTCAAAGCCCTTGGCAAGAAACTCGCGTCGCGCAAGCTCCTCCTCTTCACGCTGAAACTGGCGCCAGATCTCCTCCGGCGTTCGCTGCCGTGTCGGCTGTGGCGTAGCTGTTGCATCGTCGTAAGCGTCGGGAGTAGGCGCTTTGCGCTTGCGCTTGCGATGGCGTTGCACGTATGGCTGTGATGACGAGGAGAAGGGAGACGCGGTCGCAGATCCGGTCGAGCGGCCTCGCGATCGCTGCAACTTCGAAAGGTACTCGCGCTGCGCACTCGCGACCGACAGGCAGTCATACGCGACGCTCAGGCGCTTGAAGGCCTCCTCCGCGCCTGCACAGTGACAACACCGTCGTCAGCACGAGCAAGAAGCAGAAAGAAGTGGCAAATCAGTGGCGCTGTTGGTAAGACGCACCCTGGGACCGGTTCTTGTCGGGGTGCACGCGGACGGCGAGGCTCTTGTATCGACTGCAACAGCAGCACAGACCCTCAGTCATGGACACTAACGCCATTACCCATCGCATCAGGATTAGTACCTCCGCACGATCTTGACGTCGACGAGCATGGCCACGACCCCGGGCAGCAGTGGCTCCTGCAGCTCCAGCACCTCGAAGTGCGTGCTGCAGGGACACACACGACGGGTTTGAGAGCGACGTCAGCGCTTCACTACCAGTGACTCGCGGGACCTAGCGACGGAACAGAGGCTGGGGAGGGGCAGTCCATGATATGGAGACGCTCATCCTGCAGCTCCCGCCTCCCTCAGGGACCGCAGAGCGGCGCGAGTACCTGGCGCGCAGGATCCGCGCGATATGCTGTTGCTCGTCCATTTCTAATGTGGTGGGGTACAGAATTATAACATGTGTACTGATAATAATTACCTATTCAATCAGCTAAGAAAGTACTTTGGACTGGTATCTTGCACAAAATAGGTCATTTTGTACTGATATAAAGTGATGAAGCCCTTACCGGCGGTATCTGGCGTCGATGCAGGGGTTACGAATGGGATGAACTAACACAAATAAATACCCTGCCGTCCTCATCCCTGAACAGAGAGCTCTTGCTGGCGCTCGGGCGCTTCCTGCTGCTCGGCACGCTGCTGCTGCTGCTTCGCCTCTGCCTGGTCGCTCGCCTCCTTGCTCTCCATCTCCTCTTCCATTTCCTCGTCGTCGTCCTCCTCCCCGGTCTCTTCCTGCTGCTCGTCGCCCTCGCCTTGCTCGTCGCCGTCGTCGTCCAGTCGCGGCCGCTTGGACGCGTGCAGCTCCCTTGTCTTAACCGCCAGCGCCTGGACGCGACGCAGGAAGCTCAGGTCCTGCTGGAGCACCTCCACGTCCACGTGCTGTTGGTTCCATGACCAGCACGTCAGCCACAATGAGCACGCCCAGAACGTCTCACGGCGGGGACGCACCTCCTCCTCGAGCGACGCGAGCAGCTTCTTGTACTCCTCGACATCGATGCTAGTCACCTCCACAGTCTCCGACTGCGTATCGGCCGCTCCCTCGGGCGGGAGGTTGTCCGCTAGGCTCTCCACCTGCTCGAACAGGTGCTGGTGCTCGAGCGGGACGAACTCGTTGGCCTTGCGCTTGCGCAGCTGGTGGGCCAGCGCGAGCTCCGCCTTCTCCACTTGGCTCAGGTGGATGAAGCCGTGGCCCCACGGGTAGACGACCGTGCAGAAGCCGTCCTCGCGCCGGTACGCGCGCAGATACCCCGCGCCCACGGGCGTCGCCACCACGTCGTCGAGTCGGAGTCCCGCTGCAGGTCAACGTAGGTCAGCACGTGGTTAGACGCGGGGAGTGATAAAGCAACCGCGGCAGTGGAGACCCACCCACGACGTGCTCCTTGCGCAGCACGAGGCCTTCCACGGGATCGGCGATCCACTCGCGCAGGAAGGCGGCGACGCGGTCCTTGAGCTGCAGCCCGAGGACGAGACGCTCGGGCGACACGTCGTCGTCGCCACTCTTGAACGCGTCCAGCGCGTCCAGCGCGTCCAGCGCGTCCAGCAGCGGGTGCAGCGCGGCCTCGAGCCGCAGCCGCAGCGCCGGGGACGTCAGCAGCTTGAGCGCCTGCCGCGCCGCATCGCGCAGCTTGTCCACCTTGCGCGACGGCACGAGCGCCGCGGCCTGCAGCAGGTGCAGCCAGCGCCAGTCACGCTGCTCGTACGCGTGGCTGGTGGGCCGCAGCAGCGGCAGCAGCAGGCTGGAGCGCGTCGGCACCGCGAACAGCAGCACGTTCGCGTCCGGCGCCTTGCGCACGCGCACCTCGCGCGCCGAGAAGGTCGGCAGCGCCGCCGCGCCGCCACCTGCCGCGCTAATGGAATTGGTCGCCCCGTTAGCCACCATCACTGGCGATCGATTCGCTTTCTAGGGTTTACAAGTAGTAGGTGGGTGCAGGAATGCGTGGGAGTACTGACTTGAGAGAAGTGACAGCGAAAAACCCATGCTGGTTTACTCACCCAAATACACAATTACCCATCATTTCAACAATGGGTTTAACGCTTTTCGTGTCGACTGAAAATTTCAGTCTGGAATGTGATGGGTGTTTGTGTTTTATTGAAATGTCTCCCCACCCAACATTTGAAAGGAGCATAAGGATGCGAGCGCTGCTGCCGATGGCGCAGCGCGCGGCTGCGTCGGCGCCTCCGTCGATGGTTGGTACATTAACTGCTGCTACCACTGTTGTTGTTGCTGCTGCTGTGGAGCGCGCGGGTTTCTCCAGCAAGCGGCGCGTGCGCTACGGGAGCGAGTCGGAGGCGCGGCAGACGACGCGGCTGCTGTCGTTCGCCAAGAAGAAGCAGCAGGCGCAGCTGAGCAAGCTCAAGCTGGCGCTGGCGCAGGAAGAGATCGCTCGGGCGCCGCTGGATGCCAACTCCCGTGCGCCTACGTCTGCTGCTGCTGCTGCGCCGGCGGACAGCGCGGCCGAGATGACGCGCGCGCAACGCGCCAAGCACGCCAAGCAGGAGCGCATCAAGCACCTGCCGCTCTTCCGCCCGGACTCACCGCTGCTGAGCCATTTTGGCGAGCGCACGCTCGGCCACTACGAGCACCTACCGCTCACGCGCTTCGAGGGCGACGTGGCCGTAATCCACTCGGCCAGCGAGGAGCTACCGCACGCCGCCTACCTTCGCGCTCAACGGGTGCGCTCGCCACTACATCAATGCGTCCATGCAAGCTCTTCTTACTCACTATTGTCTGGTCGATGCAGGTCATCGGGGTGGACACGGAGTCCAAGCCGGACTTCCGCAAACACAAGCGCGGCAACCCCGTGTGCCTGATCCAGCTGGCGACGCTCGACCGCGCGTTTATTTATCGGCTGCAGCGCGGCCAGCCGCTGCCGCCCGTGCTGCGTGAGCTGTTCGAGGACGCGCGCGTGCTCAAGGTGGGCCACTCGCTGAACGACGACTTCCGGCTGCTCAAGGCATCCGAGCTCGTGCGCGCCGTCAACTCGACCATCGACACGCTGCCGATCGCCAACAAGCTCGGGTGCCTGCGCCCGGGGCTGCGCACGCTGGGCCAGCTCTTCCTCGGCGGGTCCATCTCGAAAGACATGCAGGTCTCCAACTGGGAGGCGCCCGCGCTCAGCGACGCGCAAATCAGCTACGCTGCCACGGACGCCTGGGCGCCGCTGCGAGGTGAGGCATTTTCCTCGGCAGCAATTGTGGTTCGTTCTCTATGCTGACGTGTATTTGCTGTCCACTACTGTCCTAGTGCTGCTGGCGATGATCCAGCTGAACGACACGCGAACTCTCCTTCGCATCAAGAGCTACAACTCGGCGGCCCAGCCGACTATCGACGACGACCATGACAAGGTGCTCGCGATCCTCTATACCCTTGCTCGGGGCCGCGATGGACGCTCCGAGACCGACGCACCCACTTTTTAAACGCGTCGACACAAGATTTTCGAGACTAAGCAAGGCTCTGGCGCTCAATGCTGCTATGGCAACGCATTGTAGATAGATATACTGCTAAACGGCGTTTTGGCCGTCGTCAACGATCGAGGAACCTTATAGAAAAACCTTATCGTGACGAGCTGGACGGCTCGATGTCTGCCTGCGCGTAGTTGTCTACCTGCTCGACGTATGTAGATGGAAACCATCCAGTATCTCGACTGCTTTGGTCGGAGCTGGATCCGCGGCAGCCACGCCACCAGCCACTCGGAGCCATCTCCACCACCTCGACGAAGTCTCCTTCACGGAGCGTGAGCTCCGAGTCGTCTTCGGCGACGTAGGTCGCAATGGCGCGCACTAGTCCACAGCTCGACGCGTCCCTAGTCAGGTCTGGTGGAGACAAGGCACTTGTTCCGGGGGACATATCCCCGCTGTCTTCCTCCTCGTCACTCGAGTAGGCGATCTCTTCGTCCTCGTTGTCAGCCTCGTCACTGCTACTGAGATCGGCGCGGCTATCGATAGCATCGCCGGTGCGTGCGGTGTCGCGAGACGACGTCGAGAACGCCACGGCACTACGAGATGCCGATGAACTGGTGGTTGTTCCTGCGCTACCAGGGTACGTCCGGCTGCTACTTGTAGACCGCGTCATGCCTGTCGAGACCACACCTCCTCCCGGTGACATCAACGAGATTGCATCGTCGCCAGTGTTGGATAAGTGAGTGCGTTGAGTCGACATCTCGTCTGTCAGCAGAGCACCAACAAGTGCAACAGCTCTGATTGTCGTCTCAGTCGAAGTTTCACTCGGGAACACGCGCGAGCGGTCTGTCCTCGCTGTGCTCGTGGCTTCTTCATCTGATGTCGCCGATATCTTCATTTTGAAGAAGTCGCCATCAGTATCGGCGTCCCCAGTCAAGAACGGATGTTGGAGCAGCTCAGCAGCCGACGCCCGCGTCGCTGGGTCCTTGACGAAGCACCGGGAAAGGAACGCGTGCGCGATTGCCGACAGGTCAGGCGGGAAGAGCGGAATGGCCGTCGCGGACGCGATTTGGAACATGGCGGTCAGCGGATTCGACAAGTTGTCCTGTTCGTATCGTGCACGCATCGCACGCACGTTAGATGGAGGCCAAGCAGCGAGAGGTAGAGCAATCGGGTAGTCGCACCCATGGCGGGTTGCCGGTCGCCATCTCAATCATGACGCAGCCAATGCCCCAGATGTCGGCCTTCTGCCACCCGTCATCCCCTTTCTCGGCCCGGACGAGCTCCGGCGCCATCCAGTACGGGGTCCCGAGCCCCTCGCGGACAGATCTGGATGACCACATCGTAGCATCAATGTGAATTGCGGTCAGACATGTATGCGAGTATAGTAGCAACGGATCTGCGAGCACACAGAGCTCACCTGGCGGTGTCAGCCCGCCCGTTGCCGGTCGATCGGCCAGAGGAGCGACGATCATTATTTTCATCTACATATTCGGTGTTGGGGTCCTGGTGTCGTGTGGGTCGACCGCAACGAGCCGGAGATGCTCGGCTGGCGGCGCCAAAGTCGGCGATCTTGACGACACCGTCGTCCGCCAGCAACAGGTTGGCGCATTTGAGATCGCGGTGCGCGATGCCGGATGCGTGGAGGTAGGCGACTCCCTTGACCACGTGACGAATGTACTGGCGGATCGTGGGCTCTTCCAACGGACCGAATTCCTTCAGCAACCTGCGTCACGACACAACACATCGCACAAGCGAGTGAGTAGAGCGCGAAGGTGGCGAGAGTGCACACTGGTTACCTACTTGCTGACGGATCCGAGCGGCAGGTACTCCATGAAAATGTGCACCACAGATCCCTGGCGCTCTGTTTGGTGATGTCCACATGCGTCAGATACATTCCCGTCGTGATAGACCCTCGCAAGCTGCACCGGCGGCAAAGATGTGCCGCTGACGCATCCGACGCCCAAGGATCAGGCTGTACACTACTGAGCGCGGGCACTCACCGCTTCCTAGAACGCGCACGACACTCTCGTGGCGCAGCGCGCGTACGATGTCGACCTCGCGCTCGATCTGCGCGCGCGTCTGCACGCGCTGCAGCGAGATGGACGACACGTCATTGCCCTGCTCCAGTTCCTCCTGCACAAAGAGCTGCTTGACCGCCAGCAGCTCCGCACTTTCCGAAGAGCACGGTGCACGCGAGGGTTTGAGCAAACACCGAGCGCTCCCGTCAGTACCGTGAGGTCATCATCAATCGCAGCGCCCTTGTTTATGCACCTGGGCACGCGGAGAGCTACGAGAACCTGGCCGAAGCGGCCGCCGCCGATGACGGCGCCCTTTTGCCACACGAGCGTCCTGCGCGGGCCACCGAGACTCAGACGCGCAGTGAGACGCGGCGAACCTCATACTCTACACGGTAGCGACGGCGCAAGCGGCGTACTCGTCGGGGAGGAAGGCGAGCTCGAGCTTAGGCGCATCTTCAACCGCCCCAAGCACCATGGGTTACGTCGCGACTTGTCGAGTCTGGGAGGATGAGCAGATGGACTCAGACGTATCAGATCTGATACGGAGGTTGTTCGATCTCTTTTGACAGGGTTTGAAACAGCTTACGTCCCGTCCACCCGCTTACGCCGTCTGGGACGGACGCAGGGTTACCTTTTCGCCGTGCTGGTGTGGGAGAGTTACGCCTGGGGTACGCGTGAGTTCCCGCTGCGTGGTGCGTGTTTTTATTCAAGTTGCACAAACGCAGCAATGTTGAGTGGCGAGTCTCCTTTCCTCTAAATCAGTAGGCTCGCTTCCGCGTGGTCGCCAGTGGCGGCGCATTAGGCGACCCGCGTGCTGATCAATGCGTCAGATTTGACACGAAGAGAGTGTATCAGAGCGTGTATCTAATCAGGCGAGTGACAGGAGCAGTGCGCATTCAGTCTCCGCCCCCACAGGATCGTTCCCCAGCCGCCGCCGGCAGAAAACGCGCGCATGCACTCTTTTTACAGCGGCCGGTATGAGCAAACGCCGCCGCAGCATACAGAGATCAAGTGTTGGCTCGTCGCGTGCGCGGGGTAACCAACCCCAGCTGCTGCCGCCTTGCTGGTGGTGGCGGGTTGCCCGAACAAGGTCGGGTTACGCTCCGCTGCCTGGTACCGTAATAAACGCGCACACAAGAAAATTCCGTCTGGCAGGTTTCGCGTCACACAATCATTTCGCCCAATCAGAGAACTCCTAACAACGCATTTTCGTCCAATCCGAGGACCGGATTCTAAAAAATCGAATGCGCAAACCCTCCTTTGACGCGCGGCGAGCCACCCGAATAGAGCGCTCCCTCCCCCGCGAGCCACCGGTACACATTGAGGAGCTCTGCTGTCCCCCCATACCCCGAGCCTGGAGGATCCCATTCGCTCCCTCTTCCTGGGTCTCATTCTCGCTTTTCGCCCCCAGCGCGCAGCCCTCCCTCCCGCTCTCCCTCCTGTAAAGATGCGTCTCTTCCTCAAGTCCACGACCCGCGCGGCCTCGTCGCTGCTGACGCGCCCGATGGCGCAGCGCTCGTTCGCCACCAAGGCGTCGGAGCTCAACTCGGTTGTGTTCAAGGACTACCTCAAGACGGTGCAAATGGCCGACCAGAAGGAGACGGTGCTTCCCGGCGGCCGCAACCTCTTCCCGCTGCTGCCCAAGGCCTTCGACGGCGTCAAGCAGATCGGCGTCATCGGCTGGGGCTCGCAGGGCCCCGCCCAGGCGCAGAACCTGCGCGACTCGCTCGAGAACACGGACATTAAGGTCAAGGTCGGTCTCCGCGAGAACTCGTCCTCGGTCGCCAAGGCGCGCGAGGCCGGCTTCACGGAGGAGAAGGGCACGCTCGGCGAGATGTTCGACGTGATCAAGGAGTCGGACCTCGTCGTGCTGCTCATCAGCGACGCCGCCTGCACCCAGCTGTACCCCAAGATCTTCCCGGCGCTCAAGCCCGGCGCCACGCTCGGTCTGTCGCACGGCTTCCTTCTCGGCCACCTCGAGTCGGTCGGTGAAAAGTTCCCGGAGAACGTGAACGTCGTCATGGTCGCCCCCAAGGGCATGGGCCCCTCGGTCCGTCGCCTGTACGTGCAGGGCAAGGAGGTGAACGGCGCCGGCATCAACGCCAGTATTGCTGTGCACCAGGATGTGAACGGCAAGGCCATTGAGCACGCGCTCGGCTGGAGCGTCGGCCTCGGCTCGCCTTACACGTTCTACACGACGCTCGCGGACGAGTACAAGTCGGACATTTTCGGCGAACGCTGCATCCTCCTTGGTGGCGTGCACGGCCTGATCGAGTCGCTTTTCCGCCGCTACGTGCAACAGGGCATGAACTACGAGGACGCGTTCAAGAACACGGCCGAGTGCATCACGGGCCCGCTCAACACGATGATCTCGCACCACGGCATCAAGGCTGTGTACGAGAGCTTCAAGGGCGAGGACAAAGTCATCTTCGAGAAGGCCTATACGGCCGCCTATCACCCGTGCCGCGACATCATTGAGGAGTGCTACGACGACGTGGCCTGCGGTAACGAGATCCGCAGCGTCAACAACGCCGTGGCCCGCCACTCACGCTTCCCGTTCGGCAAGATCGACCAGACGCTGACCTGGAAGGTCGGTGAGAAGGTCCGCGCCGCTCGCGACGGCAACTTCGTCATGAACCCCTTCACGTGCGGCACGTACGTGGCTATGATGATGGCCCAGATCGACGTGCTCATCGACCACGGCCACTGCTACTCGGAGGTCGCCAACGAGTCGGTCATTGAGTCGGTCGACTCGCTGAACCCGTACATGCACGCGCGTGGTGTGTCGTACATGGTGGACAACTGCTCGACCACGGCCCGTCTCGGCTCGCGTAAGTGGGCGCCGCGCTTCGACTACATCCTGACGGAGCAGGCCTTCGTCGCGGTGGACGACAACAAGATCGCCAACGAGGCCAAGCTCCTGAGCGACTTCAAGAACCACAAGATCCACGAGGTGCTCGAGGTCTGCGGCGAGCTGCGGCCCACGGTCGACATTGCCGTCGTCTAAGCGGCGAGCGCAAGGTCTTTTGAGACCTCCGCAGTGCCTAGGAACGTTGTGAAGGAGAGTGTCGAGGCTTCGGCGGCGTCGCGGCAGTGGCAGTGAGGGAGCTGCCGCGCCCGCGACGCGGCTCGGGGTCTCGAGCGTCGCTCGATGTGTAGTGTGGCGTGCGTCATTCTTTTTTCAATTGATTTTTTTTCTTTCATAAACCCATTTATACATGACTGAGAACGAAAACACTCGAGGTGGAACACGTTGCAGCTTGAGCTTGAAAGGGTTAAGTATTTGCGATCTTTTGGTGATTTATGCTGCACGATACAGGTTACTTGTTCCGGTGATGAACCCCCGACCCCTAAAACCTTTCACCAGTCGATAGTTAGGTGTAATATCAGTACATTCGCGATACAGCGTAACAGGCACAACGGAACAAGTGCGCGCTTGCTCCTCTACTAGAATGAGCATTTTGTGGTGGTGGTGGCGTCTATGGCATCGTTACTGTATTACCGCTATGCTTTCACTGCGCTCGTCGATGATCACACGATCCGGATGACGCGGTAGTGGCCGCCAGGCTTGACGACTTTGTTGCTTCCATCATCTTCATCACTGGCATCTGTTGGGCTGTCCTCGCCAGCGACGACCTGGATCCTGAGGCCAAGCGCTTCCACCGTCCGCCGAGCAAGATCTTCCTGCTCGCTCCAGATGAGCAGTTCTTGCGGAGGCGCCTCGGAGCCGCCGCCTTGTTGACGGGCTCGCACGAGCTCGGCCATGACTCGCAGCTTGTTGACGAGGGGGACCTCCCACACCTTCTTGGCGTGCTCGAGGAAGATGTCCACGTGCTTCCGCGGGAACGGAATGGCACCCGGGGCGCGCTCGTTGGCTGGGTCGATGCCGTGGAAGTCGGACCCGCCCATCTATTCAGATCGCAGGCACGAATTGTACGTTAGCACGCGAATAGCGACCGGAAGCTGCCTATTTCCTTCGTTCAACTACTCGTTCGTACCATGAGAAGGCCAGACTCGCGCGCCAGCGATCCGTACACGTCGATCTTGTTGGCATCTTGAAACACCTCCACGCCCTGCGATTTGCCAAGCAACGCAATTACTCAGCACGGCAATGAACAAGAAGAATGTAGAGCGATACGAACTTTGACGCACCTGAATGCCGAGCTTTGCGAGCTCCGGAATCAGGTTGAGCGGGTCCTGTTAGCGCATAATCAATGATGCGATTTGCAATTTGCGATTAGCACATACGTGAAGCCGACAGAGATAGCGATCCTTGTCATGCATCCTCAAACTCAATCGCAGCATACCTTGCAGCACCACGGGTGGGCGAGCACTGATATGCCGCCGGCACTCGCGATGAGCTTAATAGCTTCCTCCGGCGGGAACTGCTCGCCCTGTTACAAGATGCGTGATGCCACAGTAATGTCGTTAGACCAGACCGCACAATACAGCACCTGATCACGATGTTTGACAATCCCGTCGCACCTCCACGTAGGCCGGTCCGTCGTTGTGCAGATACCGCGCGAACGCCTCGCGGAAATTGCCGACGTGTCCGGATTCGACCAGCGCTTCGGCCACGTGTGGCCGTCCAGGTGCGGCTTCGCCTGCGATCTCCAGCACGCGCTCCCACTTGAGCTTGATGCCCATCGCTTCCTGCGTTGCGTTCGTCATCGGTCCGTCAGCACCAACAGCCAGCAGTCGCGGCGTCATCACCTGAGACGCACCAGCTTGCGCAGCATTTCCTTTCCGCGGCGGTGGCGGCCGACGCGGATCTTCTCAAGCTGCATCTCGAGCTCGTCGCTGTTGGACCCGGGGAAGAAGTATCCGAGGATGTGCAGGTTCTCGCCGCCCTTGACCTCGGCGCTGATCTCAACGCCCGGGATGACGAGCACGCCGAGGCGCCGCGCCGCCACCATGGCCTCGGGCACGCCTGCCATCGTGTCGTGGTCTGTCAGTGCCATGAAGGTGACGCCATTGCCCGCGGCCTTGTCGATCACGTCGCTCGGCTTGAGCTTGCCGTCGCTGCAGACGCTGTGTTGGGGCAGACTCGAGGGTCAGGCGGGAGTGGAGAGCGGCACCAGGACCTCTCCGACTGTCGCACGCACCTGTGTAGGTGGAAGTCGCCGCTCGCGCAGTCACCTGCAGCAGAAGGCGCAACGTTACCACTCGCTCTGGAGCCTCGCGCGTTCGCCGCAGCGCCGCCGGCGTCGTCGACGTGGTGGTTGGAGGGGAACATGTCGATGTGGATCGCGTCCGCGCCCTCCGCCACGGACGCTGGCGCTCCGCCGCTACCGACGACGGTGCACTTACGGTTGAAGTTGGCCTGCAGGTTCACGGGCTTGCGCTTGCTGCCCTTCTTGCCCTTCTTCTTGCGCTTGTTGCTCGCCGACGCCGTCACCATGGCCTCGTGCGTCGTCGAATACTCAATCGCCTTGATGGTCACTCCATCGTGCAACCGCACGCGTCTGCCAATCACCGCACTAACGTATTATCACAGGTTATCAATTGATAAAAAGAAATGAGCCCATCATAAATTCTTTGTTTGAATTTATATATTCGAATATACAGGGTATAATGTCTGAAATGGTGAGTGGCGTGGTCGGAATGTTTGCGATAGTCGCTGTTGTGCGGGTATGTCAGTGCAGTATGCTGTTTGGCGGTTCCGATCCGCGGCCTGTGGGTCCATATGTACCATACCAACATTCTATCTCTCAGTTTGTTGGATGCAGTCTGAGTCAACCCGCCGCGCCAACCCATACCCAACATCCAAAATCGACCCGGCCCGACCCGACCCGTCCGGCCCCAGTATTGAAGGGTGAGCGGCGAGAGACAGCCATTAGCCGACTTGACGCCGCCGAGACGAGACCCCGCTCCCTCCCGACGACATGCTGCGCCCCGGCCTCTGTTCCGCCGCGCGCGCGCAGCGCCTGGTACGGCGCGCCGGGCCGTCGCCCCTGCTGCTGCGCGACGTGGGCGCGCCGTTCTCCTCGCTGGCCGCGGGCCCGCGCGTGAACCAGCGCGCGCCCTCGGTGCAGATGAGGCCGAACGCGCTATCGGTTGCCAGCGTGTCGCCGCTCTACCGCGACGCGTACGTGGCCTTCGCGCCCATCCACCACGTGCCGGCGCGCGGCTGGTCCTCCGTGCCCACGTCCACGCCGCCGAACGCGACGCAGCCGTCGGCTGCCGAGTCGGCCGCCCTGAAGAAGAAGATCGCGGCCGCGCGTCGCCGCCGCAGCAAGATTCAGGCCCAGGTACGGCCCGCAGGATGAGCGTTGACCCCTTGTAGATACAGATGAGCTTACGACTGCGTCGTGTACAGGAGCAAAAGCTCGAGTCTGCGCTGGAGAAGGGCGGCGAGCGGCGGCTGATCCGCATGGACAGCCTGGACACGGAGCTGCCCAAGGTGTCGGAGCGCGCGGTGTCGCTCATCAAGCGCACGCCGCAGCTGACGTACAACGGGCTCAAGACGATCGTGCGCGGCCTATCGCTCATCTACTCGGACCCGGCGGCGGTGCGCGCGTGGGTGGCCAAGATCAAGGGCAAGGTCAAGCACGAGATCGATCACTACTGGCTCGGCACCAAGCTGCTGTACGCAGACGTGACGACCTCGACGCGCATCCTGCGCCGACTGCTGCACGGCAACGCACTCTCACGCCGTGAGCGCAAGCAGCTGCAGCGCACGGTCGCCGACTTGTTGCGCCTCGTGCCGTTCGCGTTCTTCGTGATCGTGCCCTTCATGGAGTTGCTACTGCCCGTGGCGCTCAAGGTGTTCCCCAACATGCTGCCGAGCACGTACAAGGACTCGTTCCAGCGCGAGGAGGACATGAAACGCCAGCTGCAGCTGCGTGTGTCGCTGGCCGAGTTCCTCCAGGACACGGTCAAGGAGATCATGCAGGACACTCGCGATACGGAGGGCGTGACGGAGGAGCGCAAGGCGACGGCGAGCGACGTCATGCACTTCGTGGAGCGAGCACAGCGCGGCGAGCCGATCACGGCCGAGGAGACGCTGCAGATCGCCACGCTCTTCAACGATGAGCTGATGCTTGACAACATTTCCCGCCCGCAGCTTGTCGCCATGTGCCGCTACATGGGTGTGCAGCACTACGGCAACGACAACCTGCTGCGTTTCCAGCTGCGCAACCGCATCCGCCAGCTGAAGAAGGACGACCAGGACATTATCTGGGAAGGACTCGACTCGCTCGACAAGGAGGAGCTGCAGCAGGCCTGTATGGAGCGCGGCATGCGCGCCACGGGTCTTACCAAGGCCGGCTACGTTCGCCAGATGCGCCAGTGGCTCGACTTGTCGATCAACAAGAATGTGCCGGCGTCGCTGCTGATCATGTCGCGCGCGCTCAACATCACGGCCATGGACAACGTCGAGGCGGCGCTTGCGACGTCCATGTCGTCGATGGACGAAGAGGTCGTGACGGAGGTTGCGCTGTCGGCCACGACGTCCAAGCAGGAGACCACCGAGATGCGCAAGCTCAAGCTCGAGAGTATCCGGTACCAGAACGAGATGATTGCGGATGAAGAGAAGTTCCGTGAGGAAGGTCAGAAGAAGAAGGCCGAGACGGAGGCGGCCGAGGCCGCTGCCGCCGCGGCTTCGGCTGAGCCTACCACTGCGGAGGCTCAGAGCGTGGAAGCGGTGATTAGTGGCGAGGCTGAGAAGGCCACTGTTGCTGCCCCGTCGGCTGCCTCCACTGCTACTCCTGCCTCTACTACTGCGACTACCCCGGCCACGTTGGCTGAACCGGCTGCCGCTGCTGCTGCCGATGCGGCTCCTGCTGTCAAGTCCGTTGAGAACATCATCAGTCTGGAGGAGCTGAGTGCGCTCGAGTCGCTGGCGTTCAAGTCGATCGTCGAGAAGGAGCGACAGGTGGTGGACCAGCTCAAGCAGAACAAGTACGACATGGACGTTGAGGGCCTGCTGGCTGCTGGTCGCATTGGCGCGCAGTCGCGCGAGAACAAAACGGCTGGCCGCATGATGAAGCGGCTCGAGTCGATGCTCTCGAGCCTGGAGGTGCAGCTGGAGGAGGTCGACCGCCACGTCGGCGACAAGCTAAACGTGCTGGATCTCGACAGCGACGGTGTGCTGTCGGCGGAGGAGCTGCGTGACGCCGTCATGACGATCCTGCGCAAGACGAACACGCAGGAGGACGTCGAGTGGGTCATCTCGCGGATCGACGAGGACAACGACGGCAAAAGTAAGTGTCGGAGTGGATACGTGTATATTTTACGGTGATGCGTAACTGACTTTGTGTGCTTTGCTCTCGTGTCAAACCAGTCGCGCTGGAGGAGCTGGTGGCGTGGATCGCCAAGTGCCGCGAGGTCCTGGAGGCAACCGGCCAGATCTCGCTCGAGACGACCGACAAGCCCGCGGAGCCCGAGGCGCCCTCCAAGGCGACGGTCAAGCGCTCCAACAGCAAAAAGAACTAGAGCGTAGAAGGCAGACAGCTACTGGCCGCGCTGGTTGCCGCGCTCCCGGTTGTGAAGGAAGGACGACAGCGTCGGCCGCTAGGTAGGCTGGACAAAGAGAACGAGAGTTGACCATGAGGATGGAAGCTGTTCCAGTTTAGATTGGCGCCAGTTTGGATTGGCGGTTGATTGATGCCGAAGTGACTCACAGGAGGTGATGCACTCGATGGTTCGATGATACGATGGCAAAGTGATGCCGCCTCTAACGGCGGACTTGACCCAGTTGAAGTGACTTTGATACTGAAAAGATCAGTGATATCCCACTCGTATTGTACTGATATAGAGTATATAGCTAAAACTAGTAGGCTCTTTTTAATATGTTAAGAACGCATGACAGTTATGAATCAGTCAGAGTTATTAACCTTCGATCCGCGTCAAAATTGGAATCCTTTCCCGTTGAAGAAGGCGGTAGGAATGGCGGCGGGCGGCGTCTTCGGCGCGGATGCGGCTCCTCCTAGCGCTACCGAGGGATCAAGACTCATGGCGGGCGGTCTCTCGTGGCCAGCGGTGCGTGGCGCGCGGCTGATGCGGCTGCTGACGCCCTGCGGCGGCGACGAAGCGCCCGAGAGCGACGCGGAGAGCGGCGAGGGCGACGACGCGCGGTTCTCGGACGCTTCCGCGCGCTCCGCCTCGGCGCTGGTCTTTGAGCTGGAGATGTGCGTACCGGCGCCTGGCCACGTTGCACTGGTGCTGACGCGGCGTGCGGCCGAAGGGGGGCGCGCGTCGACGGCTTCGACGCCGACAGCGCAGCCGCAACAGCGCGACGGCGGAGCGGACGCGGCCGCTTTCGCGCCACAGGTGGTGTATGTGATGGATGCCGTTCCGCCCAAGACAGCGGCGCCGACCCGTGGCCAGTCGAGCGACCCCAGTAGCAGCAGCAGCGCGTCTGTCCCTCCCGACACGCGCCGCACAACGAGCGCCCCCGTGCCGTCCAAAGCTGCAGGCGCTGCCTCTGCTGGTCCTACAGCCACCCCAACCAAATCCAAGAGCGGACGTTTTGCGCTGTCACCCGTGCTGCTCTCTCAGCAAGACGTGGACGAAGTGGAGCTGATCGAGGAGCTGCTGGCCGTCCCGCGCGCGTCGGGCAGCGACGGCGCCATCATCGCCAAGGCGCCGCTGCTGTGCGTGCGCTTCGACTGCCGCGTGATCGGCGTACGCTTCGTCGGCACCGAGGCGGCCAAGGTCTCGGCGGCGGGAACCAGCACGCCGCTGCGCTGCGTGGTCGCGCGCGAGGACGGCATGGTGTTCCTGTGGGAGTGGCGCGCGGACCTACACCAGTGGACGTTCATGAACAGGTTCTGCTTCTTGGAGAACCCGAACCTGTCGTGGACTAAACCCGTGGTGATGTTCACGGCCACACAGACTGCTGAACAGTCAGCTCGACTGCCTGGCGGAGCGCACGGGTCGTCGCTTCCTCATCACCGCAGTAGAAGCAGCAGTGCTGGCGCGTATGGAGTCGGAGACGGAGAAGAGGAAGTCGGTGGGCCCATAGAGCTTGCCTGGTGGTCCACCGAGGTCAAGCACGAGCCCAAGCTGTGGCAGCGATCGGTGCGCTTCGTCCGCGAAACCAACACGTTTCGCACCGACGTGGTCGTGGGCAGTGCCCACGCCATTCTCCCTCCGTCTTGCACGGATGTAGTGAGGATGTTACCGTCCAAGCTTGGTCTCTGGGCGCTCTCCGCATCCGCAGGTATCTTCTTCCGGAGCGCGTCGCTGCTTTCAACGCTTTCGATACCGTGGGGAGCTGCAACAACCGCTCAATACCCTTCTTCAGCTTGTGACTCGTCCACCAACGGCAACGAATCACCGTCGTCGACGATCGAATCGGTCGTCGTGTGTTCCCACAACGTCACTGGGGAGCTGCTGGTCTTGCAGCGCTCCGCTGGCACCGTGTTCCTCGTGTCGCCTCCGCAATCGCCTACGTCGCTACAGTTGCGCTCCAAGAAGCTGACCACGCTGACTACTTGGCAGGGCGAAGACCACGTCGTGAAGGAGATCGTGGGGCACCGGCACTTGCTGCTTGTCCGAGCGCAGCGTCCGGACGAGTCAGCAGTGCTCTACATCCACAGCCTCGTCACTGGTAAGCAGCTGGAAGCGATAGCGTTGCCGTCCGTGTCGCTGACGACGCCTCCGACGCTTATGGCAACCTCATCATCACCGACATCAACTGCCTCCAACGGATTGAGTGCACCACTCCGGCTCTGGGTGCTGGCAGGCAAAGCCAGCGCCGTGGGTCTCTGGTCGCCCTCGAGCTTCTGGTCGCTGCGCTTGCCGTCCGCCAAGCAGATCGCGGCCGCACACCGGACGGTTCAGCAAGACCCGGCGGCGGCGTTCGTGGCAGTGAAAGACTACGGTGAGAGCTCGCGTCTGGACGCGGCACTCTTCGCGCTCGACAGTCTGGAGCAAGCTGTCACGTTCGTGGCATCAACAACGTCAGGTTCGGGCCATAAAGACGCGTCATATCGGGTCGACGACAGCGATCCCAAGTGGCAAGCGGCAGTTGCGTCCATGTCCAACCCGGCGCTTTTGCTGGCGCTGATGACGTCCGGTAGCCGGCGCATGCCGAAGGCACTCATCAATGAGCTGGCGGCTCTGATAGGCGCCATCCACGACGCATCGCAAGAGCTCGCAGTGGGCAGTCGGGGCGCGATCGTGCGCAAGAGCAGCTCGCGTGTCGGCAATCGCAATCAACAGGATAACGGCGGCGACGCGGGAATCGACAGGGAAGTGGTCGCTGCGGCCGGTCGGAGGCTGGTGACGCCCGCGAACCTCGAGTCGCTCGAGCACCTCGCCAACTGGATCGTACTCGCCAAGCGCAAGGTCGCAAGTCTTCAGTCAGCCGCGTTTGGAGACGGTAACGTCACGACAGGCGTGAGCTCACAGCGGCGGACGCGGGTGAGAGCTCCGGTCGAAAGCGGCGACGACGATCAGGACGCGACCAACTTCCGATTGAGCCGCAAGCTGCGGCCCATGAGCAACCTCCGCTTCGCGGCGCAGAGCTGCGCGTTGGGCGCGCACGGCAAGCAGTGGCTCGCGCAGCTGGAGGCGTTCCTGCTCGCGAATGTGTCGTTCAAGGACGACCAAGACAGTGGGCACGGCAGCGTGTCGAACGTGGCCATGCCCAACCACCTCCTCTTCCACGAAGAGCGCGTGCTGGACGACTACGCGCGTCACGGCGGCGCCCCGTCGTTCTCCAAGCACATGTATCTCGAGTCGATGGCTCGGCTATACCTGCTGCACGAGCCTGAGGCGCTGCTGGCGTTCGTCGAGTGCGTCGAGCGGTTCTGCCCGCGGCTCTTTACGCTCGCCGGCCGGGCCAACGTGGCCAAGTCGCACGCCGAGCGAGCGCTCGCTCTGCTGCCACCCGTGTCGCTCTTGGTTGAGCGCGTGAACAAGTCGGTCGGGGCGGAGGCAGAGGCGGCACGTGCATCGCTCGAGGCGTACGTCAAGTTGTTGTGCCACTGCGCACAGTGGTCGGAGGCGACTCGCGCGCTGCTCGACTGCGATATGTACGAGCGCTGCAAGTCGCTGGTACTCGACCCGCTTGTTGGAGAAGCTGGTGAGACGAAAGAGTCGAAGGAGCCTGGCATCGACTCAACCGACTCCAGCAGCCAAGCGGAAGTTGAGAAGCTCAAGGCGGGCCGACAGGCCGCGGCTGCGAGCGTCTATTTCGCACTGGTCGAGCACTGCGTGCGCCGCCACTACGACGCCAACGAGCTGGCCGCGTTGATCAAGCGCAAGCCTCAGCATGTGGTGACGCTGACGCTGCTGCGGGCTCTGCGCGGGTGGCTCGCGGCGGCCGCGGGCGAAGGAGAAGATGCTGCGCGCGTCACGGTGGGCAAGCTGCGCTCGGTGCTGTCGGCGCTGCTGACGGCCACCCCGCAGTCGTCCACGCGGTGACCGAGACGAGCGACTATGGCATGAGATGGGGAGGCAGTGGTCTTGGAGACCGGATGCGTTAGTGAGTACTTCAAAGTAGTGAGCAATGGGGATGTGAACAATGGGATGCAACCACCAAAGTGTCGCTTGCTATGAATGACATGCATGCACGTGCTCCGTTGAACCGAATCACTCCAGGGCACTTGCCGACTTGGAAACATGAAAAAGAACCGCCTCAGCCTCGACCAGCGCGGCTGCCTTGAGACGGGGACTCGCTTATACATCGAGCTGCCAGAGCGCGAGCGCAACGGAGCGCTGGACCCACTTGGTCGTCGGGAACTGCGCCGCGTCCACCTGCACGGCCACCGAGAAGACGAGGGCGTCGCGGCGGCCGGAGCGGTACACGGGCAGCAGCTGTGTCTGGACGTTGCTGCCGTCCATCGGCGCGTCCGCGTCCTCCTCCGCGCGCGGCGCCCAGCGCAGCCGCACGAGCGGCAGGTCGTTGCGCAGCTCGTCCGATGGCGCGAAGCCGCTCGCGTCCCACTTCGCGCCCTCGAGCTGCAGTCCACGGACGCAGATCGCGCCGACATCCTCGTCCTCCATGCTCTCGTCCGAGTCGGTCTGCACCTGCGCGAGCAGCCGGAGCTCGTCCAGCGAGCACCCGCGCACCGCGGCCGCGCTCTGACGTGCCGCCGTCACCAGCGCCTCGGGCGAGAACAGCCCTCCGAGCCACACGCCGCCGCCAAGCTCGCGCTGCAGCGCTCCGAGCAGCGAGCCCTGCGTGGTGGACGCACCTGCGAGCACCTGCGCCATCTTGTCGAGCTGCTGGACGCGCCGCGAGAAGTCGGCGAGCCACTCAGCGAGCGTCAAGTCGGCGTGCGTCGAGTACAGCGAGCTCCACGAGGACGGCAGCTCGTCGCGCCGCAGCGCGCGCATGGCGTCGCGCACGTCGGCCGTCGGCTTGCGCGCGTTGTCGCACACGTCGCGCACCGCCGTGAGCAAGCGCATGACGCTCTCGAGGTACGATGAGCCGAGCTCCACCTCCCGCGACACGCAGCGGAACACGGGGTTCCCGAGCGCTGCGTCGTGTCCGGCCGTCAGCGCCGACGCCGTGGGCAGCGACTTGGGCAGCAGCGCCAGCCACGCCGAGACGCGACGCGCGAGCTCCTTGACCCACGCGGGCTGCGCCACCGACATGTCGACCGCCGACGCGTCTCCGGTCTCCTTGTGCTCCTCTTCCTCGCGGTCGCCGTCGGCCTCGTCCTCGCCGCCATAGGCGTCCTGTAGCGCGCGCAGGTTGCGCAGCGTCGCGGCGCCCTCGTTCATGAGCCGGCGCTGCTCGGCCGAGCGCGGCAGACCCATCCAGGACGGCGGGTTGGTCGTTGGGAGCTCGCGCACCCAGTCGACGAACTGCGCCTTGGTCTTGCCGCCCGCGACCACCAGCGCCTCGTCGCCCTCCGACGATGGCGGCACCAGCTCGAACGTGGCCTCGTAGCTCTCGGGTGTGAACACCTGCGCGAGCAGCGTGGCCAGCAGCGTCTCGTCGAACGCGTTGTCGACGCGGCCGCCGTAGACCGACTCCTGCAGCGTCGTGCGGATCGCGGCCCATGGGATGCTGTCGGGCGGGACATGCGCGCGGCCGACGCCCACCGCGTCGACCCAGCGGTCCATCACGTCGCACGCGCCGCGGAAGTCCGATTGGCTGAACTCGTACGCCTTGGACCAGCCCACGGGCACGTAGCGCAGCCGCTCGTGCACCAGCGCGTGGAACCACGCCAGCAGCAGGTACAGGCGGGCGCGCTCCGCCGGCGCGCGGTGCATCCGCTCGGCCGGGACCGACTCGAGCGAGCGCAGCATGCTGCGCTTGACGCCGCTGGGCGCTTCGAACACGAACACGTCGCACGCACGCACGAGGTTGACGGGAAGCGGGGGCGACGGATGCAGCTCGCTAGTCAGGAACAGGCGGAAGCTGGCGTTCACCGAGTCACGCGCGTTGTACAGCTTCTTCTCGAGCCCCGCCAGCCACGACGGGCACAGGTGCACGTTGCGCAGCAGCAGCCACGAGCCGTTCTTCATGGCCGTGTGCAGCGCTTTCTCGGCCGCGTCGAACCCCTCGGCCGAGCCCATCGACACGGACGCGTACTTCTTGCGCAGCGTGGCCGCGAGCTCGTCGATCTGCGCGCTCGCGTCGAAGCCCGTGGTCGAGCACAGCAGCACGCCGCGCGTCGCGAGCGTGTCGCGCTCAATGTCGGCGCGCAGGTCGCTCTCGCCGCGCCACGGGAAGTCACTGCCGAACACGAGCGACACGAACTGCTCGAGCGCGAACGTCACGCGGTCCGGACGCACAAACTGCACCGCAATCGCGCGTCGGAACGCGGCGCGGCGCGGAAACTCGTTGGCCGCAAGTGCAGCGGCGTCCCAGTCGGTCGGCACGTGCGTCTCGGGAGTGGCGCTGGCGACGAACGCGTCCCACGCCGACGCATTCGCTTGCACGTGCGCCTCCACGTGGCGGAACAGCGGCAGCTGCGCGAGCTTGGCGAGCTGGTCGAGCTGCGACTTGGAGAAGCGCGACAGCAGCGGCGCGAGTGCGTGACGCACACCGCCGGCATCCGCGCGGAAGAACGTCGTCGCGCTGCCCAGCAAGATGGCCACTTCCTCGTCGCTCGGCGCGTCGAACGCCGCCGGTGTCGAGGCGGCGGCGCTAGTCGCCATGGTCGCGGCGTTCTCCTGCAGCAGCTCAAGGTAGATCTGCGACTGGCGCAACGCAAACATGAGCTTGTCGTTCTCCTCGAGTCCGCGGCTGACGCGCACCGCGACCTGCGCAAACAGCGCGCGGGACAGCTGCGCGATGCGCGCAGCCTGCGACGAGTCGCCGTCGGTCTCGTGCGGGAGCGCGAGCACCTTGGCCAGCAGCGACAGGAAGAAGTTGAGCGAGAACTGGTACAGGAAGTGCACGCCCGCGAGACTCTCGAGCGCGAAGAAGAGGCGCGAGCTGGCTTTCGCAAGCGGCCGGTAGCGGCTGGTCGCCTGCTCCACGAGCGCCATCGTCACCTGGGTTTCGTCCACCTGCTTGGCGACGTGCGCCGCCTCGGCTTTCATGCTCTCCAGCGCGTTGATGACGCGGTCGTCGTCCAGGATGTTGCCCTGTACACTGCTGATTTGCTGTAGCAGCGCGTCCTCTAACTCGCGCAGCTTGGCCTGATACTCGCCCTGCAACTTGAGCAGTCCGTTGCGCTTCTCCTCGGCCTCGGGCTGCTCTTGCTTGAGGAAGATGCTCAGCGCCTGGCTCTCCAGCGAGCTCGGTGTGACCGTGAAGTTGACGAACGTCACGCGGCTGCAGATGTCGGGCGAGAAGCGGCACGACGGGTCGCGAGTGATGAGGAACAGCTTGAAATCCGGCGAGTAGTCGATCTCCTCTCCGCCCAAGCGGATGAGCACGCGCCCGCCGGTCTTGTACAGCTCGCGGTTCAGCACCGGGTTCAGGATCGGGTCGATGTTCTCCACTTCATGCACCAGCAAGGCCGTGCCGAAGCGAATGGCGCTCGCCAGCACCTTCATGAACGACGCGTCCAAGAAGGACGTCTGTGTGATCTTCGAGTTGGTCTTGAGCGCGTAGTGCTTCATGATGAAGGCGTTCGCCTGTCCCGACGGGTCGATGATGAGCGGGAACCGGTGGAAGCGCTGCAGGATGATGGCGTTCTCGTAGCACAGCTCGTCAGCCGGCAGGTCGCTCATCTGCCACTCCAGCTGCTGGTGCGGCAACGACAGATAGTCGACGAAGCTCAGCTGTGGCTTGAATTGGATGCCCATGGCTTCCAAAATGTCGCGCCAATCCTGCACCAGGATGCGTCGCTGCTGGAAGTCGAGGAAGCCCACGTACGTGAGGAAAGCCGCGCTGAGCATCGTGTCGCCCACGAGCGTGCTCATTTGCGCCTCAAAGCCGTTGGCGCTGGCCTCCCAGCGCTCGCTCTCCTGCAGCAAGCTCTGCAGCAGCGCGACGGACCGCTCCACCTTGGTGCTCACCTGCGCCATGTCGTTCTTGATGACCTGCGCCTCGTTGATCAGCGCCGCGTACTCAGTCTTGTAGTTGGCGATGCGCACCTCCAGCGCGTCAATCGTCGCCTTGGCTTGCTCGTAGCGCGAGCGCAAGTCCGCCGACTGGTCCACGAGGTGCTGTACCTCATCGCGCAGCGGCTGGATGCGGTGCAGGATGGCCGTGTAGTTGAGTTGCGACACGACCCACTTGTACAGCGGGCCGCACGCCTTGGACGCACGGTTAACCTTCTCGTACTCGAACTCTTCCGCGTTCTCGACGTAGTTGGTCTGGATCGTGTTCCGCTGCCTGACCGTCAGCTTCTCCGAGTCGAAGTTGACCACCTGCGAGATGAAGTCGTCCCTGCGGATGAAGCGACGCAAGTCCGACCACTCGAGACTCGTCTCGCCCAGCATGACCGCGACCGCTTCGACCGTCATACGCACCGCAGCGGGCGGCCGCGCGAGCGCTCGGATCTCATCCAGCTGCGACTTGCGAATGGAGTTCACCGACGCCTGCGCGTCGAGAAGCGCCGGCTCGGCTTGCGCGAGGTCTGCCTCGACGACCGTCTTGCGTGATCGAATCTCCTCGTCCCGGCTCGCGAGGTCCGCGGCCAGCGTCTCCGTGTCCTTCTTCTTCTCCTGCGCCTCGTTCTGCTCGAGGATCATCTGCTGGAGCTTCTCGTTCGCCTCCACGTCCTTCTTCTTGAGCTCCTTCTCTTTGACGCTCAGTTGCGCCTGGAGCTCGGCCACCTGCTCGTGCGTGGCCTGCAGCTTTTGCACGCCCACGTTCAAGTGAAGCTGCTGGTCCTCCAGCTGGGCGCGCTTCTCCGAGTAGAGCGACACGAAGTGGCGGATGAACTCGAGGTAGTCGCGCGGCGAGATGTGGTTGTACTTCATGTGGCGCTTCTGCAGACGCCGCATGTGCACCAGCACCGCGTGGTGGAACTGCACAATGCTGCCCACCAGCGCGTCCCGGAACGTTCCGGTCGCGATGTGCGGCATGACGCTTGAAAAAGCAGCCTCCGCCGTCGCGGGCACGACGAAATCGGCCGAACCCGGCAGGTCCAGCGTGTTGGTGAACTCGTACGCGACCTGCGCAAGCGCGTGGTTGTTCCACGTGCCGAACCAATCGACGACGCAGCGGTTGAATAGCGCGGGCGAAGTGTTGGTGCGGTTCTGGAAGTCACCGGATGCCGGGTTCATAGTGAATACAACGTGCAGATTACGCTGCACCTGCTTGGTGAAGTAGCGGAAGAGCTCGTCCTCCGTGTTCTCCACCATGACGCCGTCGCGCTGCACGGCCTCTCGGCATGCGTGCATCAGCGACGTGTACTCATCGTCCTCGAACAGACCCGGCACTTCGCCCGAGGCCAGTAGAGCGTTCATACGCTCGAGGAACGCCGAGTCCAGCACGTTCGACTCATCAAAGATGAAGCAGATCTTCTCGCCTTCGCAGCCAGCACGCTTCAGCACAACCCGAAGGTCCTCGTCAAAGTTGTCGAGCGTGTAGTTCGACGTGAGCTTGATCTGGAAAACAGACATGCCGTTCATCCAGCTCACGAACCGCGACAGCACTGTCTTACCCGCTCCGCTCTCTCCAACAAGCAGCAAATGGCCAAGCGGCTGGCGGAGCACACGGTCGATGCGCAGCACGTGGTCAATCACGGAGTCGAACACAACCAACTGGACATTGAGCTCTTCTTCGTAGAAGACACGCAGGCGCGCTTCGATATGCTTGCGCAGCTCCACCATCGACACCTCTGTGTAGTTCTTCGAGAGCCACGTGCTGAACAGCACGGGATTCTTCCCGCCGTAGTCCACGACCTCCAGCGCGGTGGCGCTCTGGGGGAAGTGGTTGCGGAGAATCTCCTTGGTGGTGTGGAAGCACCACCGCTGCTCGTCCGCCGTCACGAGGCGATCCATGAACAGCCGAAGCGCTTCGTGGAACACCAGTTTGACAAGCGTCTCAACCTCGATCTCGTACTCGAGCGGCTCGATCGCTTCGTACAGTGCGCGCATCCAGCGCGACAGCTCGCGCGGACTGTAGATGTAGTGGGGCTGCATCTCGGCCGAGAACTTGGTTTGGTTGTGGTGGTAAACATCGACCATGGCGTCCGTGAGCGGCTGGATGTACGACTTGAGCGTCGGCGTAAGCTTGAGCAGCGCGTGGTTGAACGTGCCGTAAATCTGCTTGAGCGACGGGTACGACGGGAAGTCCACGAGCATGACCGGCGCATGGCGCAGCAAACGGAGGGAGAGCGGCACACGCCCAGGATCCGTCGGCGGGTTACAAGCGCCCACGAACTGAATCCGCTGCAAGCGGACCCAAACGTTCTTTCCGCCGAGCCAGAAGCCCTCCTGCTCCACAAGCTGCCGCAGGAATGTGATGACGCGCTGGGTGCCGTACTTGTCCGTCTCGGGCAGGTTAATCTCGTCACAGAACACCACGAGCCACTTCTCCGGCGCGTTCGGGGCGAGGACCATGCCGTTTGGCGTGCGCTTGTACTCACAGTACTGCGAGAAGGTCTTTAGGATGAGCTCCGGCGACGTTCCCGAGGAGAAATTGAGGCTTGCGAATTCAAACTCTGGCAGCGAGTTCAGCGTCGATGTCAGCGTCATCGTCTTACCACTACCAGGCGGACCGCAGAGGATCAATGGGCGGTGCTGCGACAACCATCCACGCAACACCTCGACGTGGCGGATAGTGTCGACGGTTGTGACAACCACATCCGTCGACAGCACGCGGTGACTCTCCAGGTCCAGCTGGGGAATGGAGCGACTCCACTGGCGCCACTCGCCATCGTCCACGTTGACTTCGTACTCAAGGAGAGTGTTGTCTGGACTCGAGCTTGGTGAAGACACTGGGAACGTAATGCGGTTTTCCAGAGCCTGCACGACAAAATCGCAGAGCTTGGAGCGGTTGACCGAGTCCATCGACCCACCAAATCCCCACACAATCGAGAACGCGAGCCACTTGGACGCGAACCGTGAGATGTGCTCGACGCCCATAGGGAAGTCCTGGTGGCTCTCGTTGTACTCGTTGATCTTGGACAAGCCGCGTCCAACGAGCGAGAACATGGACATCAACAGGCGAAGACTCGTGACTTCCATGATGTGCGGCAAGCCCATCGCGTGCTCCAAGCTCAGCTCCACGTGAGACGGCATGCCATCTCCGCGGTCGATCAGCTCCCGGACTACTGTTACGTACGTATGCGCAGTGCGCTTGGACAACTCGCTCTCGCTTGGCTGCAGCGAGAACGACGACAGCGTCAAGACTTCGTCACGAATTTTCTGGAGGTAGTGCTCCACAATGTGGCACGTCTGCACCGTGTCGTCCGAGAACCACACCATGCCGCAGCGACTGACCGTCGCGAGCGTCGCGTAGCGCAGTGTCTCCGTCTCCATCATGATCCATACATTCGGCGGGATCTCGAGGCGCTCACCTGACGGCAGCGTGAGCAGGCGGTTGTCGTCAAGGACGGAGTTGAGGTTCTCCGCCCACTCCGGGTCGACGTCACCATCAAAGATGATCCAGTGGCGCCGCTCGCTCTCTCCGCGCACACTGTTCAGCACTTGGCGAAGGATGCTGGTGAACACGCCGTCCGTCCATTCGAGCGTTGTGTTGTCCAGAACACCGTACAAGTGCTCCTTCGACAAGGACTTCGGATCGATCACGTGCGCTTCGCCCTTCGTGCCGTCGACCGACTCCAACGCCTCGAGCAGCACTCGCCACGCACTCGACTTCCCGCTACCGGACGGGCCAACAAGCATCACTCCGTGGCGGAGCTTCATCACCTGGTATAGCTGCAGCGCCTTCTCAATCCACCGCTGGTTCGGCACAAGCTTCTTCTGATTGGCAAGTTCCACGAGCTTCGCTCGCAGCTCGTCTTCCTCGACCAATTGCGGCTGGTTGCCAGGGAAGACACCCTGTAGCAGCGTTTCAAAGACTGGCACGTCGTGCGCGACCAACTTCGGCAAAATCGTGTCGCTGATCGAGCTGATCAGAGCACGAGTCTCCAGCTCACCGATGTCTAGCATCTCGCCGTTCTTCTGAGCAAGCGCCAGCTTGCGCTTGAGCTGGCCGGCGCTGACAAGCACGCTCTTCAGCGCGCGAAGACCAAAGTCGTAGTGAGGCTGCTTCGACAGCTGGTCCTCGCACAAGTTGAACAGCAGCACGACCTTGGCAGAGATATACTCCGCCGTCGTGATACCCTGCGAGAACAGCATCACCTGCGCGATAAGCTCACGGTCGGGCGCCACCATGGCAATGCTCCGGAACAATTGCTTCAAGTTGTCGGGGAGGTTCGAGCGCCCAGCGTAGCCGGGGTTCATCGTGACGAAGATACCCACGTCTGGGTGCAGCTTGACGTTCTTGCCCAAGAGCTCGATCGTCACGGCACTCGACTTCGCCGTCGGCGACAGCTTCTTGGGAGCGTCCGCCGAGTTGTCGCTCTTCAACGATGACACGCCACTCTGAATAGCCAGAATCTGCTGCGAGACGGCCGAAAGCACACGCTCTTCCAGTCGGTTGAACTCGTCAAAACAGCCCCAGGCGCCAACCTGGCACAAACCGACGAAGATGCGGCCCATCGCCTGGAAGTCGAAGTGCTCGTCACAGTTAAACACCAAGACGAAGCGTCCGAGCTGAGATCCCAGCGCTTTGACAGATTCCGTCTTGCCCGTTCCTGCGGGTCCAAACGGGTTACCACCCATGCCGAAGTCAAGCGCTTGAGTGAGCGTCAGGTAGCATCGCTCGGTCAACGGCGTCTGCACGAGGCGTTCGCCGACACCGAGGTACTCAAAACCGTACTCGAAGCTCGCATTAGAGACCCTGATGACCAGTTTCTTCTGCGGGTCAGACTCCGTGGCGTTGAAGTAGTGACGCATGTGGTACAGCCACCGGAAATCTTCGATGCTGCTGACCTTCGCGTCGCTCAAGCGCTTGGTGACGCTCTTCTGGTGCACAACCTCAGTGATCAGTTGCTCATACTTCTTCCGGACGTCGTTCTTCACGTCGGAAAGCACGCGGTCGCTCAAAATGAGCAGCACTGCGTCAAGCTGGCGAAGAACTCCCCCGAGCGTCTCGCCGCCAGCCTTGAGGGCCTTTTCAACGTCACGCGACCACTGGATCTGGGTAGCGAGAATTACAACTTGGGCCGGGAACTCGGCGACCCACTTCAGGTACAAATCGACGTTATCTTCGGACGGGTTCGAGCGCACAGCCTCCTCCAACAACAAGGACAGCGTCTGACGCATCTGCTCCTCCACCTTCCCGAGCCAAACGTTGATGCGAGTGTCTTCAGCCGTCAGGACGGGTTGCTTGAACTTGACGACTTCGCCTTCTCGCGACACCATGCCAACGATCGCATTCGCCGAGCTATCGATCTCCAGTGATGACATGCCGGCAAACATCTTGGACAGGTGGCGCTGGATCTGCTTCGGCTCCTTACTGTTACCAATCATCTCGAGCAGATCTTCGTCACCAACGAAGTAGAACCGAGGGAAAGCCGCGCGCTGACGCTCGAGGTACTCTCCCAGCGCTCGCTGCACATTACCCATCATCTCCTGCTGCCGCTCCAGGGAGTGCGCAAGGTTGGGGATGCTGGCGACTTCAACGACCATAGGCTTGTGCGCGACACGCTTCATCGTGCCAGTAAACTCGCTGTCGATGCTCTGGAAGCGGGAAAACTCTCTCGGAAGCTGCTGCTTAATATCCGCCGACCCGAAGAAGATGCCTTCCAGATAGACCCAACGGCGCTGCACATCAATCCAAATGTCCAGGATGCCCCGGATCTTGGTCAACTTGTCCTCCCAGCTGGACGCTTGCTCCGCGAACACGCGGTAGTACGGCGACTGCTTCATGCTGCTCAAGCTGTTCATGTGCTCCTCCAGCTTGGCAAACATCTCGTCCCAGCCACGAATGATGCGGCAGCGGTTCTGGTAGTTCACCAGGTCCAGCTGGTAGTTGGTCCAGTAGTCCGCGACCTGGCGCAAGAACTCATCCAGGGCCATCTCTCCTTGAGCGGTCCGAATGATCGCCTTCAGGTCGTTGTCGACCGCGGCCAGCTTGGACTCCCAAAAGTTGCGAAGCGTCAGCTCCGTGAACGGAAGATTGATCCGCAGCAAGCGCAGGATCTGCTTCCAATGACGCTCGCGGATAGCGTCCGATCGGAGCTCAGACAGCAGCGAGTTCATGCCGCGTTTCGCCTGAATTGAAGCGGAGAAGTGCTCGAACGCCTCGTACTGCTGCACGCGCGCGGGGAATCGGCGCATTTCGTCCACGATCTCGTCCAGCTGCTTGCGGATCTTCCGCGGCTGAACGGCCGACCAAAGAGTGTCTTGGAGCTCCTCGACGTGAGCGTACACACCCGAGATGTGTTTCCACACCTCTTGAAGGCCAGCAAGCTCTTCGATAGCTCGCACAAGAGACAGACGTGTGCCTCGGTCGTCTTCCATCGACGAGCTGACACCGGGCACATACGGCACGTTCAAAGCGTCGAGAGCTGCCGCCATCTTCTCTTGCTCCACCCGAAGCAGGTTGAACCGCGACTCGTAAATCATCAGCAGCTCCGCTGCGGCCTTCGGCGACTGGTTGCCCTGCAACGGCTTCGCTTCGTCCCACTCCGCGACGGCCTTGACAATCTTGCTGTCCAGTGTACTCTTCTCTTCCAGGATCTTGGCTTGCAACTGCGGGAGCTGGCTCTCCATCGCAGCACTCTTTCGCTCCAGTAGCTGCACGAACGCCTCCCACTCGCCTTCGACGTTCGCGAGGGACGGCCAGTTGCTGGGGAAGCGGAATCGCTGCTTCTTCAACAAACGCTCTCCTTCAGCGAAAGACTCGACCGCTTCCTGCCACTGGAAACGCATCACGCGCATCTCCTGAATGAGCGTGACAGCGGCAACAACCTGCGCCGTCGCCGCCTCCAGCGCATGCTGCTCAAGGAGGGAGCGCTTGGACGAAATTGTGTCATAGAAGTCGTTGATCTGCTTGCACAAGAGGTCGCCGAAGTACGACAGGAACTCGTTGTGCCACGCGTCGTACTTGACGTTCACCTGGGCCTGGATCTGCTGGTAGTTCACCACCATGGGACCGAACCGCTTGGTGTTAAGAACAGCATCAAAGGCGTTGCGCTCGTTTTTGATCTCCAGCAGAATCTGCTGCCACTTCTGCAAATCTTCGCCGACGCTGTTGATCGCAGTCTGCGCATCCATGTCCCACAGCGCCTGATACTGCAACCACGTCGAGGAATATCGCTCCATGTCGGAAACCGTGCTATCAATGAGACTGTACGCCTTCAGCAGCAGCTCCTGTGGCACCTCGTTCAGCGCTTCGATGAAAACTGACTCGCGACGACGCGCACTCGCACTCTTGCGAGGAGGCGAGGACAGTGCCGAGAGCGAGCCAGCCGCCTTACCATACACATTTTCATACGACGAAATTTTGATCTTCGGCAGATCACAGATCGAGTTTAGCAACCCCTGCAGCTGGGCGAGCCACTGCGCACGCGCGTCGCCAACCGACGGCTCAAGATACAGGACCTGGTTCTTGAGCAGGATTTGGTGCACTGTGACGTCAATATCTGCATCCGCAAGCGCAGCCTGGAAGGATTTGTCGTCACTGTGCGGTGAGAAGCACGCGTTCCAGCGTTTAAGAGCTAGCTCCAGCTTCTTGCCCAAGATGGCGCTGATGAGCCCGTTCAGATTCTTGACGAACACGTTCAAGTTGGCGTACCCGGTCAGGCTCAAGTCGTCCACAATTGTTTGGATCTTCTTCAGCATCTCTTGCGTCTCCTCCAGCTTGAATTCCTGGCTTGCGCGAACGCCTTCCAACAACTGCTCGATATCGTTGTTCTTCTGAAGAAGGTCCTCCACCTTTTCGTGAAGTCTCTCCACCTTTGATGCTAGGTCGGTCACGTATTCGCCGAGGCCGTCGGCGTGCCAACGCATCTCGCTTCCCTTTGTGAACGTCTTTCCGATCGTGGCACGAACATCGCGAACATATGCCGCCGCCAGAGGCTCAAAGATCGGCTGAATCCGGCGGCAACTGCTCGTGTATGTCTTGATACTTGCGTCCAACGACATGGCGAACGGGTACTTCGCCTTGGCGTCTTCGGCAGTCATCTTGATCGTAAACGGAACGCGATATCCCAGCCACTCGAGGTTCCGCACCTCCTTGAATAGCGTTACAATCTGCTGGTTGAACGCCACAACAAGCTTTTTTTGCTCGCCTTGTGGAGTGTCTTCCGTCACAATATTGAGGATAATGCTCTTGATGTCAAAGATCGGCGTCGAAGCGAGCTCGGTGACCCACTGATCGAATATGAGCTGTGGGTTGAGCTTCGCAATGAACGCTTCCGTGGCGTTCTTCAGAGCGCGGCCCTCCACGTGCTGTTCCCAGCCGGCACCCAACACGCTCTCCACACGAGACAGCAGCACGACCAGCTTGCGCTCAATCTGCTTCGCCCACATGACAGCACCAGCGATGGGAGGGATATCGCGTAGCTTACTCATGCGAGAAGCCTCCGAGTCGGCGTAGTGCGCGCGGAACTTGGCCTGCAAATTGCTGACGTCTTCCTTGACATTCTCAATCAGCTGCATCTGGAACTGCTGCACCGCACTGCGAATGCGCGGCCGAAAAAACAGCGCGTTGTACTTGGAGAACACGCGGAACATCTCGTCGGCGTTCGACGTAGCACTCAGACGGCTAGTCAAACTGTTGATGATGCGTCCTTCCACCCGGTCAATGCACAAGTCGTACGTCTTGCGCACATTCTTCCACGCGGTGGTCCCTTCGACAGAGACATCGAGCGGGTCCAGAGTGTTGAGCTGCGCGTATGCCGCGTTGATCTCCTTGATGGCATCACCAGTAATTTCGCCTCGAACCTCAGTGCTGCTTCCACTCACCGTCGATCCGCTTTCCACGACACGGTGAATCACGTCACGCAGCTTCTCGTGCTGCTCGCGAAACTCACTCAGCTCAGCCAGTCGTTCCTCGACGGCCATGTGCTCGAGCTGAAGCTCCGAGAGCAAAGGGATCTTGTCCGTGTTCATGGAACCGCGGCGCTTCGAAGCCTCCTTCACCATCTCGTACAGTGACGACAGCTGGCGGTGCCAGTTCGCGAACAACTCCTTGCACGATGACAGGAGCTGCTCAAAGTGATCGTATGGAACCTGGATAAGGCTATACACGCGTAGCAGACTAACCACCTGCTGCGCAACGTCACTCGAGATCACTTCCACTAGGTGGAGCAGTCTCACCAGCTTGTACTCGTGAGCCGAACGGATCTTCTTGAGATGCGTGAACACCACCGTGACACCCTGGTTAAGCTGATTGATGTCCGTGGCCGACAGAATGGCGTCAATCGGGAACTCTTTCATGAGGATCATGACGCTTTCCACGCGCTTGATTGCCGGACCCAGTCCGTGGTCCGCTTGGAACGTTGTCATCACCAGGTAACGTTTGGCCCGGTTCAAGACGTTAAGCGTGATCTCCACCTCCGGAGAGTCCAGCTTGGCCTGTGCCCCCAACAACGCGCGGTTCAAATCGCTCCAGAAGTTGATCTCTTGCATGGCCGTCCCAGGCAGTGGCTCTCTGTGTCAAGGAACGAGCACTGATCAGTCTCGTGGCACGCACTACCTCACATGGCTAGAGCAAGTGTGTGCAGCTCATCTTACCCCACGAGACGCGTCACTTTCTGGATTTCCTTGATCCACTTGTTGACGCCGGCTTGAATCTCGTTCAGAAACGTCGTGTCCTCAAGCTTGTCTTCCAACCCGAGCGCTTCGACGTCGATAGACATGCCCTTCTCACGAACCTTAATCATGAGTACCACGGTAAATGAGTTAGTATTTGCAGCTTCGACTCGAAAGTGCAGCAGAAAGCACTCACCAAAGCTGCCGCACGCGCGATCACCGGGTGGAACTGGAGGTTCACTTCCGGGATCTCAACGTTCTGCTGATACTGTAGGAGGGCCAGTTCCAGCTCCTTCATCCGCCGGCGGATGGCAGGTAGACCTACAACACATCAGATCACAATCCACATCAGTAAAGCGACCTTGGGCACGCAGTCAATGAGCAAACGCACCTCGAGCGTTGTCCCCGAGGGTCGACACTTCATTCTGCGCCTGGTGCACCTTGGAGTATTCGTTGACGAGCGGGCCGAACGACTGGTGCACGTAATTGTACACCACAGACAGCAGGTTTCCGCGGTCGTCCTCCTCCTCCTCAGTGCTGTCGCCGCTCGTGCTGGCCGCGTCTGCCTTCTTCTCCCCGGCTGCCTTGACTCCCAGCCCAAGCGTCATCACTTGCAGCTGGTGGTTGAGCGTCTGGTCCTTAGTGAGCGGCGCGCTGAAGCGCTTGATGAAGCACACGATGTCGTGCGCGCTCTTCTTCCCGTCCGGTGCGTACTCGATGCCCAGGTTGACGCGGATGCTGACCGGCCGGTCGTCCGCCGCGCCATCCATGGGGCTGTCGCCGTCGCCCCGCGCTGTCGGGAGGCAGTGCACCTGCAGCACGCGCGAGGCCGAGTCGCTGATGAACTGCTCGAGCACAGATGACGCCGACTCTTCCAGCAGATCGTGCAGGATCACCTCGGCCTTGAGTGCCGCGCTCTCGAAGAACAGCGGCGCGCACGTAGCCTGCAGGTACCGCCGGAACGCGTCCACGGGCAGCAGGTCGGCCACACGCGCCCTCGCCCGCGCGGCCGCCGCTGCTTCCTCGCTCGCCATTCCGCCGACCCCCTCCTCTCTCTTCCTCTTTCTCGTCCTCTCCCTCGCCCTGTCCGTCACGTTCCCGCGCTCCGCCGCCTTCTTCCCGCGCTTCCCCGCCTTCTTCCCGCGCTTCCCCGCCTTCTTCCCGCGCGCTTCCCTCTCGTCCGTCGCCTTGGGATCTGTGTCACCAGAGGGGGGAAGCGTATCCGACGGAGGTCGCGTGAAGGTTGCGCTTCCATAATTGGTTCGGTAATCATTCAATTGCGCGCATCGAGCAATTATGAATGAACATTTGAAACCAATATTTAGTGCGGTGCTTTCCAACTTTTTTATCGCATTTTCTTCATAATGGTTCTACGCATAGATACTAGCTCAACGCCTTGGGGCGCTTCCACGGGTTCATCCGCGGCGGCTCCTTGAATGCGCGGGCGGCGCGAAAGCGAGCGCCTACTGCGGCACCTTCTTCTTGGTCTGCTTGTTGATCAGGTTCTTGTGGATGTGCGGGATGACGCCGCCGCCCGCGATCGTGGCCTTGATGAGCGTGTCCAGTTCCTCGTCTCCCCGGATGGCGAGCTGCAGGTGGCGCGGCGTGATGCGCTTCACCTTGAGGTCCTTGGACGCGTTGCCCGCCAGCTCCAGCACCTCCGCCGTCAGGTACTCCATGATGGCCGCCGTGTACACGGCCGCCGTGGCGCCCACGCGCTGGTTGTTGGCCACGCGCTTCTTCAGGAACCGGTGGATACGGCCCACGGGGAACTGCGCAGCACGGATATATTAGCACCGATCGTGCTATCCGTCACACACATACCCATTTGCTGGACGCACCTGCAGGCCGGCGCGCTGCGAGCGCGACTGCGGCGCCTTCTTGGACGTCACGCCCTTGCCGCCCTTGCCGCCCTTGCCGCCCTTGCCCGCTCCGATAATGCTCGACTGCTCGGCACACACATGCGCACACGCGTCAGTACCGACCCTAGGCACACGCGTGGGAGCCCCTAGCGCCGTCCTCCGCCCGCAGGGAGCCGCACCATCGTCCGCCTTCCGCTCGCCCGGCACTCAATAGATTTTCTTCCCGACGGAGAAAATGACCAAATGGCGCGCCCCACGCGCGCGACAAATCATGAAAAACCTCGGGGAATTGAGGTTTTATCGAAATTTCTCTTTTTGAAAACTCACTGTGGAACTTGAAAAGTCGTCAACAAAATGACGCAACCAGGTGGTACAGCACTCTACTCCATCCTGTGTAGTTCGTCCCGACCCCGGCGCGAGCGCCGCCATCCTCGTGAGTACAGGAAGGAGGTGGCCATGATGCAGCTTCAGGCCGCTGTCTCCCCGTCGACCGGGGCCGTGCCGCCCTGCATCACCAACCAGCACGGCCACTTGACTCTGGGAATGCAACGTCGACCACCCGCCTCTCAAACGACGAATCGTCCACTACAGTCGACGAGAACCAGCTCAGGATCCCCCGAGGCACCACAATCTACAGCTCCATAGCGTCCACCTTCTGCTTGTGCTTTCCCAGCGCATCCAGCACTTCGACGAACGGTTCTGGAGTGAAGTTGTGGGTGGTCGTGGGCGTCACCTGCAGGAAAATGTATCGAAGGCGAGACTTAGCTTTGTCCGGCACGATATAGACGGTGTCATATCTGCCGTGGGTCCACTTGGTCGGCACGAAGTAGCAATTGAGCTTTGTGATCGCGTTTTTGTTTGGATCGAAAGACGAGGTCTGACACTGCTCCCAGCGCAGTGGGTATATATGCCCACCTCGAACTCGATACTCGAGCTCCTCGTGGGTCAACGACGCCAACACCCACGCCTCAAATAGATGACTGTCCAGAGCGGGATTCGCGCTGAGGAATCTCGCAAAATTGATGATCGTGGTGGGACTAACATTCACCGCTAGTAGTTGCCAAGCAAACTCGCTCACGATGTCGGTTCGGAACACCGCTGTCTCGCCTTTGCCAACGTCGTAGTGAGCAAGGAGACGGTTCACGGCGCCAGCGGAGCCACCACCGACGTGGCCATTCACATATAGCGGCAGGTTACTCACAGCGTCAAGCGCATCCACCAACTCGGCGCTCGCATCTTCCGTTGCATACGCGAACATTGCTCGCGCGCTGCCACCGGCCACGTAGTGCTTGTCACGTACAAGCATTTGTCGGCCCTCGACACCCGGGTCTTCAGCAACTTCAAACGCGGCCATTACCGAGCGGAAGAGCCCCCTGTGCTTCACAGCCGTCAAGTACTCATCGAGTGTCCACGACAAGAGCTTGAATATCATTCTGTAACGAAGAGATATCCTGCTGTTCTGTCGCGACAACTTGGTTTGGAGTGATGGCTCAAGTTTTTTGGATTTGCTGAGGCTGTCGTCTTTGCCAAGCGACACCATGAACGTCGGTGACATGAGTCCTGTACTTGCCAGACGACCAGATTCGTCAGAACAATTCTGCAGTACCCACACTGACCTTCCTTACGGAAGCCGTCGAGAAACACCAACTGGTTTCGTCCCGCAGCACACGGCGCGAGCAGAATATCGAAGCTCTCCGCTGAGAACGACATAATGAACAGCTTGGACGTCGATTTGACGTCGCCTTCAAACTTGACGCAGTCAAAAGCCGCGCGCAAACCGTCATAATGGATCCACAACACGTTCCATCGCGAGCGGTCGACGACACCACATGCGAAAGCGTACGCCGCACACGACTTGCCCGCGCCGGGACCTCCAACGATCTAGAGCATCGCTTCGGCGTCGATGGAGTCATGCTGTATCTCGTTCCACTGCTCTTTCAGCGCCTTCCGGCGATAAACCCACAGGTCCTGGCCCTTCTTCGTGCCTTGTACCCCCGAATTCTCGAGATAGAGCCACGGAATGCGTACGAAATGCTTATCGTCGCCTTCGAGCTGGTGCTGATCGTCGTCTTCGAGCTGGCTCTGCTCATCGTCTTCGAGCTGGTGCTGATCGTCGTCTTCGAGTTGGAACGGGAGCCGTGGACACAAATCAGACGCGGGGACCCACTTAATTAAGAGCTCTTGCCTCTTCGGAGAACGCGTTGACGGGGGAATCTCTCCTTGCGCCTCCATCTGAGAGGCCGTGCGCGTCGATCCAACGGCCGGAAGCACCGCGAGCACGTGAATCACCTCAGAACTCTGCATGTCTTGTGAGAAATGGTCCTTCACAAGCGACGCGGGGTGCATCTTCGTTGCCAGATACCGATCGCTGTCTGAAAACGGCGATTGCTGGAGCTCAATCAAACTATCTGCCTCGATTTAGAGCCACTGGCCGTCTCGACACGCGCAGTACAAGTCGAAATTCACCGCTGGAACAGGATGCGGCAGCTTTGCCACGATCACGTCCTTCAGATCCGCGACGTAGTCACTACCATCGACGCTCACGGACGTGATACGATCGGAGCCAAGGACTGCGACGACTAACTTCATCATCTCGCGGCCTCTTGTCGAATGGGAGAATGTAGTAGAGTTCTCGTGGTCTTCACAATGAAGTGATGTGACCGCGGTTCATTTCTGGGAAAGACGAGGATCGCGCGAAAAGTACTTCAGCCAGGATATTCTACCGAGCCCCGTCCCATTCCGGCGGCTTCTTGATGACATCCAGCGACCGAACGGCGTCGACGTAGTTGCTTCTTCGGCTCGAGACGACGTCTGATGGAGACAACCTCGCAAAGCGTACGGGGCCCGAACACTAACACAGAACACGACAGACAATATCGGCCATATACGTAAGCATGCTACTTGATTATTTACCTGATTTCGGCTGTCACACCTCACTCTTCGTCTCGTCTCCACTACGACGGCCTCAGCTACGCAGACTAGTAGTACTGTACGCAGGGATGGCGGACTGCTGCTGCGTCTCGTGGATCTTGGTCAACAGCGCCTGGCACATGAACTGCTTTCGTGACAGCTTTCGCACCTCCTTCAGGAAGACGCTTAGCTGCTTAGCTCCATCTCGTCGTTGCTCAGCGCTCGGTCCAGAAAGTACAGCGCGTCCTCGATCGTATGATGCTCTGCAAGCGTTTGGACCATTCTGCGCCATTTAAAGAAGCGTCACACGGTCCCAGGTTAAGCTTCCAACGCGAACATAATGTCATCGTGGTGCGAAACAACGCGTACTGCTTCGAGAATGGATCAGCTTCCACCAAAATCATGTCCGGGTAGACGGTGTCCTGAGCCAGCAACAACCACAGAAATGTCAATGCCATCCAAAGCGTTCACTCCAACCACCAGCAGCAGGGTAATTTCAGGTGCCCATCTCGTACTTTGTCCTCATTCTCTTCCAGCCACGTGGTCACTTCTTCGTCCTGCGCAGCGATTGTGGCCTTCGCGCGCTTCAGATCGTCGCGCAACATTTCGAGCGATCGGATGCCACGTTCGACGTTCTCTTGTGACTGAGTCAGCTGCAGATCGTGCTCGTACTGCAGGTC
>JAASGW010000219.1:0-43538 GCA_023334395.1 Phytopythium sindhum
TGTGTGTGTGTGTGTGTGTGTGTAGGGGGGGGGGGAGGGAGGGAGGGAGGAGGACGCGACGCTCTACTCTTTCGGCAGGTGTTTGGGACTGTGGATTGGCAGGTCGCGTAGTCGGTCCGCAGCAGGTAAAAAAATACAAAGTGACGACAGGTAGAGGACACGAGAAGGGGACAGTGGAGGGGGGGGGGGGGGGAGAAACGGGCCGGGTCTGCAAATGAAACCCGACGACCCGTCCGCATTTTGATGGTTTTTTTTTTACCGTAAATCTGTCATTTTCACCGTAATTCCAAGACGTTATGCTGCCTGCCTTACTGTACAAATGTGATGGATGTAGAACGATGGGTTACCTGTCAAGGCCAAACATCAAGCGCGTAAGGTACCCTATCACACTCTATTACCACACCCTACCGCGCCCTACCAAACGTTTTCAACTGTTAGCCGGAGCGTTAGACGGTCTATGGAGACGGCGGTAGGGCGAAGGCTCGGCTCCCAGGGGTCGAAACTTGGGACTCTACTCTCCACGTCAGTAGGATATTTGTTCTGGATTTTATCCACATCACACACTACAGTCTCATGTTGAATGTGGACATCAGGTAGGGATCAAGTGGTACTGTAGTCAACTTCAACGCCTGACTCACTTAGTGTATCTATAATCCCATTTTCGCCCTACTCGCATCTTTTTTTTTTTTTTTTTAAAAAAACACACTTTAACTTGCCCTATGTGTCAATTCTCTGTCCCTTACCTCACCCTACCATCGCTCAGGCACCGAACGCGCCGTGGAGCCCGACGGGCGCGCGGCACTGCGGACACGTGGCGCTCTGCCGGAGCCAGGCCATAATGCAGTTCTCGTGGAAGGCATGCGCGCAGGGCAGGCGCACGGCCGCCGCCGCGTCCTCCTGTTCTACCCCTCGCTGCACGGGCTCCAGACAGATGCTGCACGCATGGTGGGTGCCGCCCGCGGCCACGTGCACCTCCTCCAGGCTCAGGATGGCGTTCGCGTACGCGCAGTTGGCGGTCAGTACGGCCTCGGGGAACTGTAGCAGGTCGCGCAGCAGCAGGTACACGCACAGCACCTCGCGGCTGGCCGTGCTGACGGCGTCGTAGGGCTCGACCACGAGCGCCGGCAGCACTGTCTCGAGCGCGCGCCAGCAGTCTGCCAGGAACCGCTCGAGCTCCGCGCGCGCGTCGTCTGCCATGGGCAGCGACGCCGCGTCGCTCGAGAACGCCCAGGACGGCAAGTGCGCGTGGCGGTCGAGTAGAGTCGCCATGAGCTGCAGAAAGGCGTCGAACGGCCGCCACTCGACCGCCATCGTGGTCGCGTCCATGGAGGGCGCGGCGCTCAGCTGCAGGCGAACGGTCGGGTGCTGCAGGATGGCGTGCACCTGCGCCAGGAACGTGCAGAACTTGCCCTGACTCATGGCGATGACCCACTCCTGCGTCGGCGCGGCGGACGCGCCCTCCTGCGCGCTGCTCCGTGGACTCATTGAGGAGGACAAGGCGCTCGGACCAGCGAGTGACAGCGTGACGCGGTAGATGACGGCCGAGCCCACGCAGAGCACGCGCGCGCTGGCCGAAAAGGAGAAGGCCCTTGGCATGAACTCCTGGCTCATCTTGCGCAGCCGCCGCTGTCGCGCCAGACCCTCCATCCCGGCGTCCGATTGGGAAATGCCGAAACGTCCACACACTTTGAGGTTGACCGCTCCGGGGAGGGGGAGGGGAAGAAAATAGATGGATGGACGCAAGTGCCAACAGTCGAGGATGTGGCGCAGAGAAGTATAAAATAAGTCGCCGTGGTACCAGCACACGCAACGGTGACGCGAGCCTTCCAACGGGGACGGACGGGGTCCTGCAGCGCAGCCGTGGTCGCAATCGGACGGATGATATCGCCCACTCGCCCCCTACTTGCTCTACGCGAGGTGATGGGAAGATTGACCGGTGGACGGCCGGCCCAACACCCTATGCTGATCCAGTGCGTCTGTCTCGCATGCATGCATGAGGGCGATATGCCAGCCTCGGAACTGGCCACGAGCCGCGGACGGACGCCCTACCGCCCTACTGCCCCATTGCACTTGCCACATTGAGCAGCACGCCCACCCGCCACGAGAATTCATCGGATTGGGTCGGAGATCCTATCCATGCGTGTCTCAATGGACGGACGAGCTGTCGGGCTTCTGAATGAGCCACGGATCGGACAAGAAGGTAGAGCGGGACGGTCGCCGCTACGTGTGACGCGCGCCCTGATATCCTAGGCGCGGGCAGTGGATCTTCTGGATTTCGATGCGCCTGCGAGAAGTTCGGCTGTCCGAATGGGATTTTTTGGTGCTTGTGAGGGCGTATTTACCTGTGAAAACCTATACTTTGGAGCAATTTCAATGTCATTTTTTTACCCCAAAACACTTTTTTGGCCGCACTGAAAACTGAACTGGATCCTTTTGTCCAGAGGATTTGTTATAGATGCTGCTGCTTTAACTTCTTGCCGTTAAACAATCTCCTAAACGAGAAGTTGCGTCCTTGTTGATTGCATTAATTCATGCGTGTTGTGTTGGCACTATGAAGCACAGGGATGGGGATGTTACGACAGGAGAATGGCTTCAGTTGGTGGGGGAAGTTGGGTCGTGTGTCGTTTGGGTGGAGGCGGCGCCCCCTCACCCTTCGGCCACCGCCCAACTTACTGCAGATCTTTAGGGGCGCCAGTCGACCACAGATAAGCAGCTGTCAATAGAACGCAAGTAGGACGCACGGCGAGACCTCTGTCAGGCGAGAGGCGCCCGACCCTGCCGCTGGAACCACTCGCGACTGGAGATGACGAATGACGCCGCCGTCGTGCACAGTACTGGCATCGCAATGCAGAGGCACCCGCCTGTTACTCGACCGTCGGCGGGTCTTCAGCTTGAAGTGCACCAGAGCGAGCATTGCCCTTGCTGTCGAGCTGCACACCTTGTGCTTCTTGTTTCCGCGGATGGTCAGCACGTCCGTGTTTGATTCATCCGGGCATGTTGTGGTGGTGCCGTCAATCTTGGCTCTTCCGCTCTTCCGTACTCCCTGGTTGCGTCTTCCCTTAATCCATCTCGCTCAGTGGGCTGTACCGGGCGAGATGGAAAGTGAGGTTTGTCCTGGTCAATCTCGTCTCTAGATTATCGATTGGAGTGCTTGTCTGTCACCCAACAAAACACAGTACCCCAGGGGGAGATTGTTCAAAACAATGCGGCTTTCCACGTTGAAGTCAACATTTTTTTCACTGGTCGGACCCTGTGAGTGGTGATTTAGCCAATGAAACAACGCCAAAGGCCGCCATGGGCATTGATAACGCATACGATTGGATAAAATAAAGCTTTTTGTGTTAAAGAGCCAATCATATCGATTAACTCTAATCTGGGGGTATGATTACGTAAGGCGGACGATGCGTCTTCTGTCGCCGTCGAAGAGCTCACTTTGCGAGTGTCAAAGCCGTCAATCGACATGGACCGCGACGCGGTTCGCGACGCTCGCGGCCTCCATGGATCTCCTCCGCGCGTTTTAGCCGGCTCGACGCTGCTGTTGGAGTCCCCTACAGAAGCCTGGCAAGGCGCGCTGGACGTGGACTTGCTGTCCGAGTGGCTGCTGGCGGACGACAGCGCCGGCACGAGCGGCGACACCGGCGCGTCGGGCTCAAGCGGCAGCGTTTCCAGCGAGCAGATCGACGTAGACAGTAAGCGCGTGGACGTGGACGCGCTGACGCTGGGATCCAGCGTGTCGCTGTCGCCTGGACGGTCTGAGAACGAGCGAGCGGTGGCGCTGTGCGACCGCAAGGCGCGGCGGAAGGTCAAGGATGCGCTGCTTGCGCGCTCCATCCGCCGGCGCAAGAAGGTGGTGCCTCCTCCCTTGAGAGTCGTTCTGTCGCTCATATATCCGCACTAACGGATATGCTGTTTGGCAGAACGAGAAGCTGGCGCTGTGCGAGCAGGTGGACGCGCTGACAGCGAAGCTCGCGGCTCTGCGCGAGGCGCGGAAGCTGCAGTGCCGCGGAGGTGGAGCAGCGGCTGAGTGGGAGGAGCGAGCGATCGCGCAGCGACTGGCGCGCCGCCACGCTCTCGAGCGCAACTTGCAACTCAGGCGCGCGTTCGTGGCGCAACGGGCGTTCCTCCTCGGATTGAACGCGGTGGTTGCCGGCTCGCCCACGACCGGGGCGGTGCGTTCATCGTGCTTGCTCTGCGCTTTCCTTTCACCTCTTGACGGTTCTGACTGAGCTCTCGCTCGCTAGGAGCTCGATCTACGCGCGCTGCTGCACACGTACACGCACCTGCGCTCGGATCCGCGATCACGCGCCAGAGACTTGGAGGCTAGCTGCTCGGACGAAAAACTGGACTTGGCGATCCAAATCCTCTCGAGGGAGACGGAGACCATCGCGGTCGAGTCGCCCAGCATCACGGCCCAGCAATTGCGGGCGCAGCAGCCGGGCGAAGTCGGGTGGACGCTTGTGGGTGTCTACGCTCTAGACACCAAGGACGTGTGCCGCGTCTTCAGCGCCGCGTACAGCGCGTTGCTCAGTGCGAGCTGCCTGTGGCCTGATCACACGCTGATGAGCGCGCAGAGCAACGTTGTGGACGCCCCGGCGAGCAATATCCGCTACTGCGCGTCGCTCACTCGGTACCTGAACAACGCGAGCGGCGAGCAAGTAGTAGTGGAGGCGCGCCGCATCTCGCACTTCAGGGTCACAGACGCGTGCGCCGTACTCTCATGGGACTACCCGGACGTCGACGACGTGCATCCGACAGCTCGAGACGACGCGTGCCTCCAATGCGACATGGCCGGCGCGTACGTTTCCAAACGTGTTACCTGGTTGATGGCATTCATCTGACGTTGCTTTGCTTGCTTGTTGACAGCGCGCTCGTGAGGCGGGAGGTCTGTGCGGATGGCGTGGAGCGCGCCGTGTGCCGCATCATCTGCACAGCGGTCACCTCTGGCGGTGGGACGTCGTCAGCCGATGCGACGCGGCAGTTCCTTCAGCACCTGCCGCAAGCTGGCCACGCGAGCGCCGTCATGGCCTATGAGTACATCACGGGCCAAGCTCAAGTCTCCACGTAGCCTCCATGCTGTTTTGAACACACTACACTCGCAGTCTCCCACAATCATACCTCTTCGCTCTATTATGGCAGTCTCACACGTCGGGATGACCCATGCGTCTGCAGTACGGCGGTGGCAGCTCTCGCGGTGTTGGGGGCACCACCATAGCCATGAACCACCACGCGTCGCGCCGACCGAGCATCCTCTTGACGCCGTCCAGCGCCGCGTCGAACCCGATACTGCGGCGCTCTGGCCTACGGTGGCCCATGGCAAACTCGATCGTGGTTTGCCGCGTGACCACGAGGTAGCCGTGCCACAGCCAATAGCAGAAGAGCGCGACGCCCAGCGTGACCGTCGTGAGGAACGCGAACGTGAGGACGAAGCGCTCGATCCGCTCGGCTGCTGAGCGCTCCGCGTGGCTGTCCGAGTCTCTGATTACAGCGAGGAACGGGAAGAAAGACAGCGAGGCCACGTACGCGCAGCTCGTCCACAGGTAGAGCAGCAGCAGCCAGAAGTGGCCTGTCATGTGAAGGTCAGTCAGCATGGGGTTATATGGGGTTACATGGCGCACGAGGGAAGAGGGACGCACGGTAGTTGCGGTAGCCGACGCAGTTGTTGACCCAGGGGCAGTGGTGGTCCATCTCGTACACGCAGCGGCGGCACACGCGGCAGTGGTGCGCGCGCAGAGGCTTGGCGTGCTCGCACTTAGCGCACATAGGGAGCTGCTCATGCTCCTGGGAATGCTCGTTGAAGTGGTCCAGGGTACGTTTCGTACCCATGACGTGGGTATCGCGAACGTACCCCGGGTTACTCCACACCGCCAGCGAGAATTGCAACAGCAGCTCCGTCAGCAGGAACGCGCTCACATAGTAGTGCGTCCACCGCTCGGCCCTCCCGAGCGCCACACGCGGCACCAGCGACGTGAAGTGCACGTACGCGACGCCCAGGATGAGCACATACCCCGTAACCACGAAGAGCGCGCCCACGCGCGAAGCCACCTGCTCGACGCGGCGCCGTGCCCACCGCCGGAGCAAGTTCGGCGGCATGTCGACGTGTTGTTGTTGTTGAGGGTACCCTTTCCGAAAGAATGGGTACTGAAATGTAACTGTAACCAAATGGCGAGGGAGGGCGAGGGTACGTGTTCGAAAGTCGCTGCAGCGTAACCATTCGATTGTGTCCCTTGTCCCTGCGACCAAGTATACGCATGTCCGGATACGCCGGACTGGCCGCGCAGACTCATGTTCTCACTTGTACTGGCGCTTGTATGCCCGACGTCACGCTGTGACACGCCGCGGGCGTCAGAAACGGGTCGACATGGTATACCGACGTATAGTAAGTATACAATCCCCCTACTGTAACCCTCCCTTTCCCCTTTTTTCATAATACACGTGCCCCCCCCTCCTCTATGTGTCCCTCCCCTCCCCCTCCACCGCCCTACTGGGCGCCAATCGACTCAACTGTGTGGCCCACGCGGGTAGCGGGAAGGAAACCCACAACCTTTCTGCCGTCGCGGGGTCCCGGGCGGCGGTCGTAGGCCGTCTCAGGTAGAGTAAGCAGGGCGCGAGTGCCATCGGCGTGGGTAGTGAGTGCATCGTGCTACTGGAGAGAACGTCGGACACGGTACGTAGAGTGTGTGTGCGTCCCCGTCTTCCTTTTTCTCTCCTCCTTCCCCCCCCCCCCTCCCTCCCTCTCCACCCGTCAGTCCCAAGAAAGACGCAGAGAGACCCTCCCTCCCCATCAGCCAGCCATCCAGGAGCACGGGAGGAAAGCGCGGCGCTCTTCTCGCGATACTTCTCCAGGTCGTGGCGCGTCCAGGTCGCCGGCGGTCTCACGTAGAGCGGCGGTAGGGCGACTCGATTTGACGGGGCCACGTGACGTCGGCGGTGAGTGGGACGACCGGGAAAAAGACACAGTTTGGAAAAGTGCCGGCAGGGGGAGGACGGACGAGCGCTCGGGATCGGAGACGCTCGCTCTACTGGCAAGAGGGGGAGAAGGGAGGCGACACCAGCGACCGGAGTAGCGGGTAGAGCGTTAACCCTTTGGGCGTGCTGACAGGTAGGGCGCGTGATTAAAGCGCGCGAGGAGGAGCACGAGCAGCGGGACGGGCCCCTCCGTCCGATGGAGTTTGCGACGGTGAGCGCGGCGCTCCCGACGAGCAAGAGCGCGAGCGCTATGGCGTTCGCGGACCCCGTCAAGGAAGGGGAGGGCGGCGCGTCGGCCGCATCTTCGTCTTCGACGTCGACTACCGGTAGCGGACGCCCCGGGTCGGCGCCCCCGAGTCTGAGCTTCGAGGGATCGGCGCTGTTCGGCTTCGGCGGCGCCTCGGACTTCTTCACGCCCATGTACGTTGGTACTGTTCTGTGTAGGGCGGAGAGAAGGAGGGGGACTCACCTGTGTGTGGATGTGGTGGGGAGCAGGAAATACGACGACGAGGAGCCCGTGGGCGACAACAACGGACGCGGCGCGAGCGACGGGAGCGGGGGCAACAACGACGTGCTGCCACCGCACGCACTGCCGCCGACGAACCAGCGCGAGCACGACGTGCTGGCGGCGACGGCGGCGGCGACCGCGACGAGCGCGGCGACGACCATGACGGCGGCGTCCTCGAGCAAGTCGCCGGCGCTGCCCATGCTGCCGTCGCACAACAGCCGCCGCAAGAACAGCATTGAAGTGTTTCTGTCGCAGTCACCGAGCCAGGCGCTGGGCGGCGACTTCCTCAAGCTAAGCCTGGACGACCGCCAGATGAGTCGTGGCGGCGGCAACGGTGCCGCCTCGGGCGGCCGCGGGAGCCGCATGTACGCGTCGGGCTCGTTCCGACTGGACGACACGTCGCCCAAGAAGTTTGGCCGCCTCTCGACGTACCGCAACCAGCAAGCGCAGCAGCAGGACGTACGCTTCCGCGGAGACGTGGGCGTGCCGACGGGCTCGGCGCCCCTGCCGCCGCCGCCGCTTACGATCACGCGGTCGAGCACGGTGCCGGGGACGAGCAGCGGATATGGCGCGTCGTCGTATCCGCTGAGTCCGCACATGTCGTCATCGGAGGAGTCGTGGTCGGGCAGCCAGGACGGCGACAGCTACTACGCGGCCGAGCACGGTCCGCCGCCCCCGGTTCCCACGACCATTACGATGCACGACTATTACGGCAGCGGCGCGGCTTCGAACGCGTCGGCGTCGCAGTACCGCCACTACCAGCGCTCTTCTCGCCAGGAGATGTATCGGTCGTCGCCTCAACCACCACCGCCGCCGTCGGCGCAGTCGGGAGGCTATGGCTACGGCCACGCGCAGCCGCGCCACGCGCTCGGAGGCAATGGACAGTGGAGCGGCGCCGCGCACCCGTACGAGGGCATGTATATGAATGCCTCGCAGCAGCAACAGCAGCAGAGTCCGATGAGCTACCACGCACCGCTGGGCATGCGTGGCGGGCGATCGACCCCGCGCCACTTGTATGGCCGGATGACGCCGTCGGGGGGCAATGGTGCGCCGCCGCTCCCGGAGTCGTCGCCGCCGCACTCGCCGCGCCGTGGAGCCTCGTCCATGTCGATGGGCGCCAAGCAGTGCAAGTTCTTCCTGCAGGGCCACTGCCGCATGGGCAGCAAGTGCAAGTTTGCGCACCACGTGGAGCACATGGGCGGCGGTCGGATGGCATACGGTGGTGGCGGCGGCCGCATGACACTGTCGCCGTCGCCGCCACCGCACATGATGACGCATCACGGCCACCACGCGCAGCAGCAGCAAATGGGCGGGGACGAGCTTGCGTTCAACGTCGGCCGCCCATCGTCACGACTGGCATACCGCTCGGCGAACAACAACGACTTGGACGGGTCGAACGCTGTCGGCGGGTCGGGGTCTTCCTCTGCGAGTGTAGCGGCGATGGCAATGGGCGGTGGTGCGCTGAGCGTGGCCGACATTGAGAAGCGCGTGTTCGCCATGTCGAAGGACCAGAACGGCTGCCGCTTGCTGCAGGAGCAGCTGGACTACGCTGACCGCACGGACCTACGTGATGTGATCTTCCGCGAGTCGCTTGACCACTTGGCGGAGATGATGGTCGACCCGTTCGGCAACTACCTGTTCCAGAAGCTGCTGGAGCGTGTCGCCGGCGCGCAGCGTCTCGCGATTGTGCGCCGCGTCCGTGGCCACCTGGTCGCCGCCGCGCTTAACTTGCACGGCACGCGTTCGGTGCAGAAGGTGGTCGAGGTGTGTGCGACGTCGCCCGAGGTTGTCGAGACGTACGACCCGACGCAGGCGGAAGACGAGGACGAGCCGGTGACGGAAGGAGGCAGCGACGCTGGGACGAGACAGGAACGCGTGGTGCACCTGCCCGACCTGATTGTGGAGGCGCTGCGCGAGGACGCGGTGCGTCTTTGCATCGACTCGAACGGCAACCACGTGATCCAGCGCGCGCTGCAGTTCCTGCCGGCCGAGCACAACCAGTTTGTGTTCGACGCGGTGTGCCGCGAGTGCACGACGGTGGGCACGCATCGCCACGGGTGCTGCGTCCTGCAGCGTTGCCTGGACGCTGCCAACTCTGCGCAGAAGGCGGCGGTCATTACGCAGGTGGAGCGCCAGGCTATGAAGCTCATGCAGGACCCGTACGGCAACTACGTGGTGCAGTACGTGCTGGACGCGTGCTCGGCGGAGGAGGCGCTGGGCGTGATGCTCAAGCCGCTCGGCCACTTGCTGGAGCTGTCGGTGCAGAAGTTCAGCTCGAACGTCGTGGAGAAGTGTCTGGAGAAGGCACCCGAGCGCGTGCGCCAGCGCTATGTCGAGGAAATCACGCGCTGCCCGAAGCTCGGTAAGATGCTCCAAGACCAGTTCGCCAACTACGTCGTGCAGCGCGCGCTGTGCGTGTGCTCAGAGGAGCAGTGCGGTGCGCTGGTCCGCGCTATCCGCCCGCACCTGGCGGCCATGAAGAACACGTCGGGCGGGCGCCGCATTACGGCGCGTATCCTCAAGCGCTTCCCTGGCATGGACATCGGGCTGGACTCGGTCGCCCCCGCTGGTAACGGCATGATGGCGCCCATGGGCGACGGCTCGTTCGACGGCGGCTTGATGCTCGCGGGTCCGCCGCAGCACTTGGCCGGGAACAGTGGCGCGTACGGCCACTACGGCGTGGCGCGTTACCCGCCGCACAGCGGGATGCACCAGCAGCAGTCGGCGTTCGGTGGCGGCTTGTACGGTGGCGGCGCGATGAACGGCCACTACATGAATGGCGGCGCGCTGTCGATGAACGACGTGGTCGGGGGCGGCAACGGTGGCAATGGCATGGGTATGAATGCCGCGAGTCGCGCGTAAAGCCCAGAGAGCTGATGGAGGGTTGGCCAGTGGTGGCCAACGGTGACGGGGCGTCGAGGCGGTCGGCGCTTCGGTGGTGGATGGTAAGACAAATTTTTGCTTGTGCGTTTGGTTGTAGATAACAGGATAGGAGAGAGAAAAAACGAGTGCACGTGAGAAAGGTTAGGCCAAGAGAGGAGAGCGAGCGAGCGAGCGGATGTATCAAAGCAAACCGGCGGATGGGAGCGAGCGCGGGGACGAGGAGCCGGCGACGACGCGAAGGCACGTGCGCGAGCAGTCGAACGCCAAGGCGAGTCGTGTATATTGTAGCAGTAAATCGGGACGGCGCCTTGGAGGAAGAATCAAAGCGGACGCGTGAGCCAGACGACAGTGCAGATCGCGAACTCACCTGCTCCTCGCCCGCGCGCTTGCTGTCTCGTAGTATCATCAGTTAGGAAAAGAAAAAAACAAGACAAGCAAGAACCAACACGAATAAAAGAAAACACACAGTAGGAACTCACGCGAACCCACGTTCGCTTACACAGCAGCGTTCAGCCTTTCAGCCCTTGCTTGTATCCGTGGATGGACTCGAGGTGGTGCATGGCGCGAGGGCTCTTCGGTCGCGTGTCGTCGAGCCGCCCGGACTTGCACGCATACACCATGAGCGCGAGGCTGAGCAGCGCCTTAAAGGCCGCGAGGCACGCGAAGAAGGTGAGGGTGACGAGCACGCCGCTCGGACACGTCAGACAGATGGGCACGTCTCGCAGCACCTTGCCGACGGTGCGCAGTACAACGCACGCCAGTGGCAGCGACACGAGTCCGAGCCGCCGCGACACGTGGTGCGTGTGGTCCAGGATCGTGTCCTCATTCTTCCAGCCAGTCAGGTCGCGACACAGGATCGTGATGAACTTGGAGTATAAGGACGGCGGCAGGCGGTTGAACTTGGTGATGAACGCGTGCTTGAGCCAGTCGATCAGCATCTCAGCCACCATGACCATTGTCTGCCGTTAGAACACACCAGAAGACGATAATGCTGGTACTCAGTATGGCATCGCGGAAGTAGCGGGTAAAATCATGGTGGCTGCCTACCGTGCCGTAGACCACGTCCTGGGCGTTCGACTGGAGCAGGATCAGACCGATGATGAGCACGAGCTTGAATCGTTCGACAATATCGCTGCAGCTAATCTGGAACAGGTTCTGCTCCTCAAACTTCTTGAACACGCTGCTCTGTTGGTGCAAACGATGCATTCACGACGCGTCAGTTGGATCGGACACCAACCAATGGAGCCGAGCATAGAAGTTTACCTTGAGCTCAGCGAAGTTGTTCGAGATAAGTAGCGTCAGCAGCGACGTGTTGCTCGAGTTGATCGCCACGTTGATAGTCACGACCTGGGCAAACAACAGCAACGAATGCAGGAGTGCACGGACACTGTCAAGGAGACATGCGGGGCTGATAGTTGTGAAACACACATAGAATATCAGCAATACAAGTACACGTGGAAAGGATATCGACATAGATGATCGCGACTGCAAAGTCGCAAAACATGCGAATCACTCGGCGCGGCTGGTACTTGGCCGTGTAATACAGCGAGTCGAGCACATCTTGCCCCAGGGACGAGAACAGCTTGTCGAAGATCTGTTGCATCAACCATGAGAAGCAACAGCAATGAGCAAGAAAGCGTGCAGCGCAAGTCTCAGCAGCTACGAAAACTCAACAACCTACCTCGATCATCGTGAAGAGCACGTAGAGTTTGATCATGGCCTGACCGCGGATGGCGTGATAGACGCGCGACATATCGACGTGCCACAACACGTACGTCCCGACGCTCACGATGACGGCGACCATGAGGTCGTAGAAGTGAGTGCGCCGGAACACGCGCGTCGAGCGAAACGACGACGACACGGCGCAGCCGCACGCGAACAGGATGCGGAGCGGCAGGTACGTGAACACGTACAGGAAACTGTCCAGCGCGAGTAGCACGCCGAACGCGAAAAGCTGCTCAGTGCTGAGTGGCACGGTGAAGAAGTTCTGCACACGCTCTTGGTGCTGTCCGTCCGTCGGCTTGACGTCGTGAACGCCGAAAATCTCCTTGTAAAAAAAATCGGCGAGGCTGAACGGATGCGGCTTCGGTCGGTGTACGGGCGTGTTAGCATTCGAGCCACCCACAGGGTTGGCACTTCCTTCGACATTAGCGACACTCGCTCGCTTCGGCGGGAGCGACGCAGATAGCCCGATGCCAGCTCCGTATTCCGTCGCTATGGACACTCGCGGTGACGCCGACCGACTGTCAGCGCTCGGTTGCGCCAGCGCAGGGAGGTCAATAGCGCTAGCCGATGTGGGCAACATCAGATCCTCAAGCGTGAGTTCCGACACCATTGTCCTTGAAGGCGACGTCATCCGCGGCGACGATGTCCGTGGAGACGCGGAAGGTGGTGCTGACAGCGCAGGAGACTCTGAGAAGTCCGTCTGGATACGCAGCGTGTGCAGCCTCTTGCGCGACACAGGCGAAGGCAGCGGCCGCGCAGCAGCTGTTGGACTCATCGTCGGGCTCAAGACGGTCGACGTCATAGCCACGGTGAGCTTCTCGCCGACTGCATCTCCGCTGCTGGCGGGTATCGACATCGTCGGCGCCACCGCGTCACCCGTGGTCACGCTTGCCTCAGCCGCATCAGCAGTTGCAGCTTGACAGTTGCCACCACAGCAGCAATGCGTCGCGCCTTGATCGATCTGAGCGACCGTCTTCGTAGCAGTGTCACCGGCAGTAGACGAACTGAACGACGCGATCGCATCGGCCGCGGCGCTGGTTGCCGTCTCCTCGGTGGCCAAGTTGACGTCTCGCGCTGGCGACGGCCCAAGTGACAGAGACTTCGGCCGCAGCACATGAAGAGGCCGGTGACCGCCGACGGGAGACGCAGCAGACGGAGACGGCGGCGCCTTCCACGTCGCCGCGTCCGCCTCGAGAAAGGACGTCGCCATGCCTCTCCTCCCTCCTAATGACGCGGACGCTTCCTCAGCCTTCCTTGACTGAGTGGGAAAATCATGAAAATACCGGTGAATATCGATTAGTACTGGTATTATACCGGTATTATTCAACCGTTTCATGGAGCGAGTTGAAGTTTCCTTTTCCTTTTGGGAGAGTACCGTCGCGAGAAAGGACGCTTCCTGCTTTCCGCCGCACAAATATACACTGCTAGTATCGGAAACACCACCACTAGGACACATGACCGAGGAAGAAGTGGAGGAGCCGCGCGACGTCGGCGTGGAGCTTGGCGCGGATGGCGAGGCGCCCGCGCCCTGCGACCCTGCGGTTGACGCGGAGAGCGAGGACAGCGCGGACGTGGAGCCGCGGCGCGCGCCGCTGGACCCGCGGGTGCTAGCGCACGTGATTGAGCGATACAAGGGCGATACGCTGATGGTGGCCGACTGTGACGTGCCGGTGTACCACGGCCACGGGACGCTCGAGTTCCGCACGGGATTCACGTACACGGGGGAGTTTGTGCGCGGCCGGATGCACGGGCGCGGCCGGATAGAGTGGCGCGAGAGCGGCGTCGTGTACGAAGGCGAGCTCACACACAACGAGATCACGGGCAAGGGCAGGTTCTTGTGGCCAAACGGCAGCTCGTACGAAGGGGACGTGCGCGCGGGGAAGCGCCATGGACGCGGCGTGTTCTACACAGGCACTCACGGGGCACTGCGACTTGGGCTAACCATCGACACGAGCGACGAAGGAATGGAGCAGGAGAGTGCACCCGCGCCACTGTTCTTCAGCTATGAGCACAGCGAGCGCGGACAACAAGCCGACCACGGCGGATCTGAAGTGGATGCGAGCAGTGAGAACATCGAAGCGGAGAGCAACGCGCGGTACGAGGGTGAGTGGGTGGACGGACTGCCCCACGGAGCTGGGATCCTCGTATTCGATGCGGCGCGAGATGTGCGATACGAAGGAGAGTTCGTGGAGGGCAGGCGCGAGGGTCGCGGCACTATGCACTACGCAAACGGCAACGTCTACGTCGGCGAGTGGAAGGGCGATCTGAAGTGCGGCCGCGGTGTCATGACCTGGACCGACGCTTCAGGAATGAATCCGATCGAGCGCTACGACGGTCAGTGGGCGAACGACTGCCAACACGGTTTTGGACGGCACGTGTGGCTCGTGGCCTCTGCTTCGTCAAGCTCAACTGGCCCTGGAAATTTTGGCAGCGTTACACCGTTGCTTTTGCAGCCAGCGAGGGAGAAAAACTGGTACGAAGGCGGGTTTCGCGATGGCGTTCGCTGTGGGCGTGGAGCCTTCTACTATGCGAACGGAGCCCGGTACGAAGGCGAGTGGAAGGACAACGTCAAGGAAGGCCACGGTTTGTTCTTTTACGAGGACGGCCGCGTGTGTGTCGGGCGATTTCAGCAAGACCGCATTGTTGACGTTGCATCAACAACCGCCGCTACTTCAGGCTCAACAACGACTACAAGTACTACGCAAGGGCCGGTCTCATCTGCGAATCCTGCTATATCATCGGCTTTCGCTGTTCCACCGCCTCCTGCAGCCACATCAACCAATTCGGGTATCATTTTGTATATTCAAGATCTGTCCCCAGTCGACGACAATGTTATCGCGAGCAAGGCACGAAAGACAGTCGAACACGCCGCGTTGCGCATTAACACGGAGGTGCGCACGCTGTACCGTCAGTGGATCAAAGAGTCGAGGCGCAAAGACAGCAGCAGATCGACAGAGACGGAGGACAGCGGCTCCGTAATGGAACTCGCTGAGTGCCGCCACCTCCTTTCGACTTGCGGGCTTTACATCTCTAGTGGACAGATCGACGACCTTGTACGTCAAGTCCGGTGTGCGCAGCGCGACATCGCATTGGCAGACGCTGCGGCACGAAGCGCAAATTCGTTACCATTGGACTTGTTGGCGATCAATCTGCCGCTTCAGCACCACTTGCAGCACCCGATCGACCCGAATGAGTTAGAAGTTGTGCCCTGCGACCAGCAGCTGCTCTACCGCGAGTTCGTCGAGCTGTTAGTTCGCTTGGCTCACGGGCGGCTTTCATCCGGCGACAACGCTTCTGACCCAGCCGTTCAAATTGGGGGAACGGTGCTAGCGGACGCCTTCACCGAGTTGTTTGGCAAGATGACGCTGGGACTGCAGTTGAGTCAGCGCGACCCAGTCACGTGGCTCTCCCAAGTGCGCTCGCAGTTGGTGGCTAAGCCGATACAGTTGATCTTCGCCAAGCATCACGCGCTTCTCTTTCGACTGTTCCTGAGCTGCCTCGCCAGTTCATCGCCGAGCCCCCACCATCAGCATGAGGATGAAGATAGCGATGAAGTTGCCTCTGATGCAACAACAGCCTCCTTGGCGACTCTGGGATGCGTGCAACGCGTCACGATCCGTGCCGTGCTGTCCATGTTGCGACGAGAGTCGGAGTCGACCGTCGACCCGGTCTTCAGCGACAAGTTCCGCATCCGAGACGCACTGCAAGCGCTGTACCAAGCTTTCGCCGACGCGTTACCCTACGCAGACACTGCCTCGACGACAGGCTCGGCGCGGGTTCAGAAGCTATGCAACAACGACGACTGTGGCCCCGACGCCTTCTTCGCCGACACGCTGCTCGTGTACTCGGAGTTCCTAGACGCGGTCGCGGTCGTGCAGTTCGCCAAGCACAACGGACTGTCGTTACCGTCCGAGTCCTCAAAAGAGTCCCCCGAACACGACGCTGCTCTCCAGACCCCGCTGCACGCGCTCGTCGACAGGTTCCTGCATGGCTTGCGCTGCTAAACGGAAGCCTAACAACACACTGGAGACCACACGGAAGCAACAAGAACCACACGACACACATCATATTTTCGCTCTGTACAAAGCCAACGCACCACAACACTCCACCAACACACACGGCGAAAGGGTAGAGCGCTACCCTCTGCGCCTCTCTTTCCTGCACAAAATGCCCTAACTTTTGCTGTCTAAATAGTACCCGAGGTGGCCGACGGACGAACGGACGCGACCTGGATGCGCCCTACCGATGGACTGGTAGGGCGGCCGTGGAGTCTGCAGCCGTGGAGAGGCGTCACTTCCGCTCGGTGACACTGGGAGGGCTGATGCCTCCAGCCCCTCCCGTCCCCTCCCTCGCTCTACTGTACTGGCAAGTAGAGCGAGGGCGACGCGGGGCTTCGCGTCCTACCAAGGCCAACGCGGGTCGATACGCCTCGCCGTCCTGATTCGGCCGCCACACTCGCCCTACCAGGTAGGTGGCGGCCTCGGCTGTGTCTTATAAAACTGCGGGATGCGGGTTCGCGGATGCTCCTGTCCTCCGCCCGTTCACTGCGGCGGGGCGGCCGAGCGGCCGTCCCCGTCCTCCACGCGGACAGCGGTCACGTCCATCCCCTCAACGCCCTCGTCCTCGTCCTCGCACAGGTTCAGGTCGCGCGGGGTGACGGGGACGTTCATGTCGCCCAGCAGGGCTCCGCAGCCGGCCGCATCCGCGTCGTCGCGGCCGCAGGGCGTCTCGGGGATGACGAAGGGCGGGCTGCTGGTGAAGTGCACGCGCTTGGGCTCGCCCTGCGTCTCGTCGACGCCCACATCGTCCTCGTCGTAGATGAGGTCGAGCGTTCCGCTGCTCGTGGCGCTTGCGCTGTTGTCGGACGACGACGTCGTCGAGTTGGCCGACTGGCCCCGCGACCGCTTGCGCGCCGACACGGAAGACAGCTGCCCGCAGATGGAGCCGCCGTCCATGCTCAGCGCGCGCACGCCGTTGCGCACGGACGGCGACAGCTCGAGGCGGTGCGCGATCTGCGCGTTGAGCAGCGTGTTAATCTGCAGCGCGCGCTCCTCCGGGTCCAGCGAGTCGCAGCGCGCGCGCACACGCTCGGCGATCTGCTCGCGCGACTCGAACGACTTGAACGCGTACGAGCGCGACGACCCGCCGAACTTGATGATCGACCCGTGCGCCACGAGCGTGGGCGTGAGCGCCGTGAGCCGCAGCCCGTCCACGAACGTGCCGTGCGCCGACCGCAGGTCCACCAGGTACGTCGCGCCCTTCTCGTGGTGCACGATGGCCGCGTGCAGCCGCGAGATCGACAGGTGCTGCAGCACGATGTCGCACACGCCCGCGTTGCGCCCCACCAGGTAGAACGCCTTCTGGTCCACCGTGTGCTGTCAATGGCATATCAATTGTCAGCTATCGGCGTGGACAATGCGGCGGAGTCTGCGGCCAATTCGAAATACCCTACCGTCGTCAGCAGTACGTTGTCCTTGTACACGTCCAGCAGTGAGATCGCGCGCGGCCGCTGGTGCAGACACCTGTCGAAGCCCACACAATATACATGGGCGTTAGTGACGGCCGCGCGTTATAATTATAATACCATGGTGGGGCGCTTCCGTCGCAATGTTCCACCGTTTTTCGACCGCAAGAACGCACCAGGTAGGCGCCGGGAAGGGAAGCGTGGGGGGCGCGATCGGGTCCAGGAACTTGGGCTGCGATATGAACGGGTCGAGATTGAGCCGCGGCACCTGCAGCGCCGGCTCCATCCTTCTTCGCGTGGAGAAAACCGAGGGGGAGGGCGGCCCGTCGATGGAGTCCGCGCTCTACTGGAAGAGGGACGCGTTGGGAAGCCGCGCCGCCGCCGCGTCCGCCGCCGAGCTGGGGATACTGCCGCGAGTCTGGCCGATCGATCGACCGCTTCGCCCGACACTACTGGCACGTCCGTCGGTCGACTCTTATCGCGTGCTTTCGAGTGTGAAGGTGGCGGCAGAGGGGCAAGTAGGGCACCAGCAGTGAAGTAGACCGTACCGTAGGTGGAAATACCACGACGCCACGCCGGCCGCGCCCTATCCCTTATTATACGGTTTTAGAAGGTGTAATATAGCATTTTATTTTCGTTCTTAGCACAGTGATTTCAGTGCGAAAGCGTGATTTAGCTGGAAATAGATAGGGTTTTAGTACGGAGACGGAGGCAAAACAAAACGCTGCGGGAACGATCGACAACATCCATCCTCTTTCCCCCCGCTCTCCCTTCCCCTTCCCCGATTGGTTTCTGGTTAACAAACCAACACTCCACCGGCCCATCCGTCTGCGCTGTGGAACCGCTCCACCGGACGGACGGACACACGCGTACAAAGCACAACCGGACGGGGACCACGACCGGACGAAGCGCCCACCGCGTTCTCGCGACCAGCTCCTAATTTCGAATCACGCGGTTGACCCTTCGGACCGTCCGCCGGCCCAAATAGGCAACACTTTAGCGTCGTCGGTCGGCGGCCCACCTTGCTGTACTCTACTGGGTTACATGCCGTGTAATTTACTTTTGGTCCAACAGTACTGCAGTGAAGAACTGTTCCGGCTGAAGTGAGCACCGGGCGAGGATGACAGCGGGGTGGACGCTGGAGCCCGACTTGTCTCTTGCCTTCAGGGTAGGGGAAGGAAGAACAACAACAAAAAATGCGGGTTGGGGTAGATCAACGGTTACGTAAAAAATGTCTGGACACGCTGGTTGCTAAAACGTAGTCTGCCACATTGGTAAACTACTGAATTACAATCTTGCATCGATAATCGTCATAGTGGTACTTATCGTGTATGTAAGGCCAATCAATCACAAAATATTATTTAATTAGAATATGCTCCAAGAAAAATATTGAAAAAGACGAGATCTTGGGGGTCATGTTATATTAGAAGTATCGAGTTATTGATGCAGGACTGTACATACCTGGAAAAACTCAGATAAATACCAGCGTAAATACTACGTCAAAATGTCAAATCAGATTATCACAAAACATACAAAATTCCACATGTATGTTGTAGCGGAATGTCAAAATTCGGTATTTTTCGGTTTGAAATACTATTTCCCCTTTCCCTCTCCTTTCCTAATTGATCCTACACTAAACATTTTAGAACGCGAAATAGCCTCCTTATTATTTTGGGTACGCTACCATTCCGAGGCAGGTTACGCTGCCACAGGAGAGTAACAGCTGGGCTTGCGCGAACGCGGAGTAACCCACAGCCGCTAGCCCATTCAATACGTTGGACGACGCGAACGACGCCAAGCGGCATCGCCTTCGCCGCCGCGTCTTCCGTGAATTCGTCTGCACGCCAAGGCCACAGCGACCGTCAGCATGGAGGAGTACGTGCTTCAATCGTGTGTACGCTCATAGCGCGGCTGTTCGCGCCGTCCGCGTGGCAGTCGTTCGGTCGCAATCGAAGGCGGCGCGGCGGATTACATCAGCGGTGTATTGAACGGTGCTGGTCATGCTGTCGTGGTGCCGTGGACAGGTCGATCGCGGCCCGACAGCGGCGTGACGAGCAGGTGAAGGAGCGCATCGCGCAGAAGCTGGTGGACAGCGGCGAGAAGGAGCGGCTCAAGGAGCTGCTGCGCGAGAAGCTGGCCGCCTGCGGCTGGCGTGACGAGATGAAGACCTACTGCAAAGGTTCGGTCGCGTGCCTACAACATACGTTGTATCGGTACCAAATACAAGGGTGCTGATGTACCGTTGAGTGTGAGCAGAGGTGATCCGGAACAAGGGCATTGACCAGGTCACGGTCGAGGATCTGGTCGAGGAGATCACGCCCAAGGGCAGAGGTGCGAAGAAAGCGGATTGAGGCTGGATACCCCACTCCATGCGCCTATATGTTGCTGACTGTGCTGTGGGATTGACTGTTGGATCTGACGACGACGCCAGACGCGGTGCCCGAGGCGGTTCGCGCCGAGATGCTCGAGAAGATAAAAGCGTTCATCGAGAAGGAGGCGTGAGGCCGGCACTAAACGCACTACAAACACGCTATGAATCCCAACGACGCGGTGAATGTGTCTCGTCCGATGATCCGGGACGCAGAAAGCGGTGTGCATTGTATAGAGCGAGGTGCTCGTCATGGGGAGCGTCTCGTGATGCGCGGGATCCGAGCTTCTGGTCCAGAAGTGTAGCCATGTTCCCCTTGCTCCCCTCATTAAGTTCGCATCCATCAGAGCTAGGTACGCGTCTGATCACGGCTTACATACAAATTCCCTGTCCACCCGACAACAAATTCACAAGGAGGGATTCAAAACTGTAGAATCTCAAAACAAGGTGGCACAAAAAGCGCACTTTGCGCGGCGCGCGTTATTGGCTGGAGGTTGCGCGCAGGAGCTCCCCACATCACCTCCGGCAGGAAAAGTGAGCACCTCCGGCCTGCGTCTCGCGCCCGCCGCCGCCCGCCAGGAGCCCCAGGAAGAAAGCAACTACACGAAGGAGCAGCATGGTGGTGAGACTCCGGCTGGCGCGCTGGGGCCGCAAGGACCTCCCGTTCTACCGCATCGTGGCAGCCGATGCCCGCGCGCCGCGCGACGGCAAGCACCTCGAGATCGTACGTCGCTGGGATGTCCCCTCCCCCTCCATCCACGCTCTGTGCTAACGCTTTCTCCCTGCTGCAGCTGGGCACGTTCAACCCGATCGCGGCGAGTGACGGCGTGAAGGAGCTGCGCGTCAACAGCGAGCGCGTGCGCTACTGGATGTCGGTTGGCGCGCAGCCGTCGGACCGTGTGAGCCACCTGCTGGGCCTGGCCAATATCCTGCCCATGCCGCCCACGCGCCAGTACACCAAGAAGAGCGTGCCCAAGAAGGACCGCGAGGCCAAGTAGGGGGCCGTCACGCCATGCCTAGTAGGCGAGGGTAGAGAGAACGACGCGAGCGCGAGGTTAAAGCTAAGACGACACACTGAAAACCCCACAGGAACGCGTCGTTGCATGGTGTTGGCAGGGGAGGAGGGGGCAACAAACAAGTGCCTGCACGACGATGAAATGCAACTCTATTCGTGTGTATAGCGTGTGATGGCAAACAGACAAATACCCTTGCAAAGCCTCGCACCCACGGCCACGACACTGGGCATCGTGTGCGCTTACTTCCTGGGCGTGCGGCGGTTCTTCTTGGGGCCGCCGCTGCCGCCTCCCTTGAGCATGTTGCCGCCCTTCTTGACCTGCTGGCTGAAGGTCGCGTGCTGCTCCTCGAGCCAGCGCCAGATCTCCTTCTGCTTGGCGCGCTTGTCAGCGAGCCGCACGTCCTCCTCCTCCTGCTTGGCGCGCGCCACGAACTCGGCGTCGCGCCGCAGCTCGCGAGCCGCGCCCTTGCGCGCGCGCTTGACCTGCCGCTGCAGTTGCTTGCGCTGCGCCGCGTCGCGGTCGCGCGTCTTGTCCTTGCGCACCGTGTAGTTCTCGTCGAACTTTGGAGCGAACGTCGGCAGCACGCTCGGCGCCGCCTGTTGCAGCCGCAGCGGGGTGCGCGCGCCCGCCGCCATCTCCAGACGAGCGTTCAGGCTGTTGATCACCGCGTTCAGGCGGCTCGGCGTCCGCTTGAGCGCGTCACGAGCCAGCGCATGCAGTGACAGGTACAGCGGGCGGAAGAGCTCCTGGAAGGCGGGCAGGTCGGCATACTGACCCGATGCCACGTCCACGAGCGCGATGACAGACCCGAGCACCGCCGCAGACGTGGACATCTCGTCGTTCACCGACGGCGAAAGCGGCAGCAGTGGCAGCTCCGCGTTCGCCTTCTCGTCCTTGTGCTCGCTCGCCCACTGCTCGAGCTCGCGGCGCAGCCACGCGTTGACGTCGTCGCTGTCGCTCTTGGTGGCGACGAATGCGCGCAGCATCTGCGCGAGGCAGACGACCACCTCGGGCGTGAACCGTTGCTTCTCGCGGCCCATGTCCAGCAGCAGCGCGCAGGTCGCGAGCAGCTCGATCGCGTCCTTCACGTGCCCCACCTCCAACACCATGCGCGACTCGCCGCTCGCTGTAGTCGCGGCGGTGATGCTGCGCGTGAGGCTCTCAGCCAGAAGCGTCTCCAGCGGTGAGATGACGTTGTGGCGAAGGTCCGAGGCCGGGAACACCTGGGACAACGCTTTGAAGAGAAGCAGCTCAGCGAGCTGTGGGCGCGCACGCTGCTGCTTGGGGGTGTGCAGCCGCTTGAAGACGCTGACGAGCAGCTCGCGGGTCACGACGCCCGCGTCCGAACTGATCTGCTGCGCCAGCGTGAATAGCAGGCGCGACAGATTGTCCAGCTGCACCACACAAGAGCAACAAACAGCATATTAGTCAGTGACCAGATAACTCAGCATCCACCAACGCGTTAGGGCAACGTACGTCTTGCTTGTGGGCGTCGTAGCGCGCGGCCCAGCGCAGGAACTGGCGCAGCAGAATCGCAAACAGGCGCTTCATCTTTTGCTGGTTCTCCACGCTCAGACGCGGCGAGTAGTACGTGATGAGACGCTCCACGATGAGCGCACGCGCGGCTGGCGAGCGCTTGGCGTGCTCGTCGAACAGGGCGCGCAGCTCCTCGGGCGTCTCTGGACACGGGAATACGAACGGCAGCGCGTCCTCCTCGCTCTCGGGCTTCTTCGCGGCCGCGTCGTCCGCAGCCTCATCGTCCTCCAGTTCTTCTTCCTCCTCCTCCTCTTCGCCCTCTTCTTCGTTGGTGCTCTCCTTAGCGTCGTCCTCATCCGACTCGGCTTCCGAGTCATCGTCGTCGTCCTCCTCTTCGTTTTCCTCTTCTTCGTCGTCCTCCTCCTCTCCCTGCTCTTCGTCATCACCTTCCTCCGCCTCCTCGTCACTGCCGGCGGCAGCGCCGAAGCGCTTATCGACCTCGTACCCGTCCATGAGGTCGTCATCAGTCGGCGGCATCATGATAAGCTGCGGCGTCTTCTTCTTATCCTTGTCCTTCTTCTTGCCCTTCTTGCCCCTCTTCTTGGTGCCCTCATCGTCGCTGTCGTCGCTGTCCTCCTCCTCGCCCTTCATGCGCGCCACGCGCTTGCGCTCAAGTTCCTCGAGCCGGTCGTGCTCCTTCTTGGCGGCCTCCTCGGGCGACAGGCGCCGCTCCGTGGCCTTGGCCTTAGCCTCGAACACCAGCTCGCGCGTGAGCTTGTCGAACTCGTCCATCGGTCCGCGCTCCGCGTCCTTGTCGCGCCCAGAGCCGCGCGTGGGGCGGAACTCGAGCAGCCCGCGGATGTCGTCGAAGCCCTGGTCCAGCTGCTCGGTCACGTCCTCCTGGTTGGCCTTGGTCTTCTGGCGCTCGGCCTTGAACAGCTTGGCCTTCATCATGACTTCGTGCATGACCTCCTTGTGCGTCTTCTTGCGCTCCGAACCGTCCTCGTTCTTGTCGCCGTCGCCACCGCCAAAGTGCAGCTTGTTGACGATGTCGCGGTCCAGCTGCCGGCCCTGCTCGTCGTCGTTGTCGAACTCGTCCATGGGTCCGTCCGCGTTCTGCGCGTCGTAGTCGTCCGTAATCTTGCGGCCCTGGTGCGTGAGGAACAGCGAGTCGCCGTCCGCGTCCTCGTCGGCATCCTCGTCCTCCTTGTCCGAGTCGTGCAGCGCGAAAAGCTGGGCGTTGCGCAGCTTGCGCTTGCGCTCCGTCTGGAAACGCGCCATCATCTTGTCCTCGAGCGACATGGTCGGGTCCTGTTCGCCCAGCCGCCGGTCGCGGAAGTCGTTGCTCTTGTTGCGTGCGCGGAACTCGGCGCCCAGCGTGCGCCGCCGCTTGAGCTCGGCCTGCGCACGCGCCTGTGCCACGTCGCGGCCCGCGCCCTTGACGCGCTTGCCCAGCACCTCGTACTTGGCGCGCCCGATGTTTCCGCGCACGTCAAACGGGTTCGCGCCGCTCGAGGACGACGTTCGCGCCTTGGTGTTGGTCTTGCCCTTGGGCTTCCCGCCGCTGGCCGAGGCCTTGCCCTTGGGCTTGCCGCCGCCCTTCCGCTTGAACATGGCCGACCTGGAGCTCGCGAAGGGGATCAAAGGCACCGCAGGAGACTGGCCGAGATGATAGGCTTCGCAGACAGCGAGCAGCTAGCGACGGAGCCGAGAGAAAGGAGCCCGGAGAGCGCGCGCGGCCGTCGAGATGATGGCCTTTGCTTGTGTGCGGATGTTGAACGGCCGTTTGGGCGGCGCCAACCACCAACCATGAGGGTACGCGGATAGGATACGGAGTACGGTTACGATGTGTATCCGTGGTAGGGGTACATTTTCACACTGGCAGCGTACCCCTTATGAGTAATTGACTCGGTGAACCAATGAGAGGTCCCTGAGAAGATACGATACTCGTATGATTGGCTTAAAATAATCTCAACCAGGTGAGTTGCCGATCCACAGGGCTATGAATAGAAAAAAACAAAATAAAGTCGGTGGGTCCGGTTTATGAAAAAGGGTGGGGGAAAGGAACAAGAAAAAAGTGCGGCATTCACCCTTCCATGGAGGGGAAACCCTTGTTTTAATGCATTTCCATGCTGCTGTCGGATCAGCTCTGAACCTTGGAAGGGGTGTTTACCTTGTGTTTTGCAAGGACGACGTCCATCCCATCCGATCGTCACGTGGTCTCTATCTCGCAAACTCACTCGACTTTTGTATGCCTGACAGCAAAAGGTTCGTATCGTCAGGTACTCCCTCTGGACAGTGACCTGCATCAACTGGAGCCATCACCTTGTATGTCGAGGACGCGCACCAAACATGCCGGCTTCACTATCGAAAAAAGGGGAAACCCGAACGAGAAAGGCCGCCGTTCATCGGGCGGAGCGCGTCCGTCGATCAATCCTTCCTCCCTGTCACCGACGCCCTCAAGCTCCATGGACGAGTCGCTGTCCGCCATCGTGCCTGAGGCGGGCATGGCGCTCGTGAGCGCGCTGGACGACGCGCTGCTGGGCCGCGGCGGCGCCGGCAAGCGCGAGGACGGCGCCGGACTGGACATGAAGGCGCTGGACGACGTGGACATGGACATGGACATCGACGTGGACGTGTTCCGACCCAGCGCCATGCTGGACACGCGGCTCGACGAGGAGTTCGGCAGCGCGCGGGACTTTGGCGGGCTGTGGCGCAACGGTGCGTGTGAATTCTTCCTTGTGTGGTGTTAAGCCTGTCCAAGATTCGACTGACATGCTGTGCGGTGTCTATGAATCTGTAGACGGCGCTGAACATGGGCACGTGGATCTGGAGCACATGCTGCTAAGCGAGTCAGACGAGGAGCTGCTGGGGCTGCTCAGACAGGAGCAGGCGGCTGAGAGCGGCGGGCTGCTGCGCGATCCGCTGCGGCGCCGCGTGTTCGCCATTCGCGCGGGCCGCATCGCTGCTGACGGTGCGGTCGACGCAGCGCAGTTTCCGCCCAAGTATAGCGGCAACGCATCGGCAGAGGCTGCAAATGGGCGGTCGGTGTTCCGGCACACGTTCGGCGAGCGCTCGCAGAAGTTTGGTTTTGCTGGAGCAACTCATACTGTGCCGAACCACGTCAGCGCACAACCGGCAGCAGTAGTCACCGCGGCGAAATCGAGTTCTCCTGTTGCCCTGGTGGCTTCGCCGCGTCCTGTCGACGCAACGCCGGTTCGCGATGCAGCTTCGTCGGAGCAGGAAACCCGCAATGAGGAAGACGAAGACGTCGACATGGAAGCGGACGAGACGGCCACGCCAGTTGTAGCTGTTGCCTCCAGTGCGCACTGCTCGCCGACGGGAGCCATCATTACAATCAAGCAAGAAGTCATCAAGGAAGAACCTGCTGCGTTCAAGCACGAAGTGTTTGATTCCACGCCAGTGACACCAATTCGCCCCCAGCCAATCACGCGACCAGTGGCTCCAGTGACACTCGCATCGCTGGATGCCTCTGTCGCCTCGCCACCAACACGTGAGGAGCCATTCCGTACGCCGCTCCGACGCAGTATGTCGTCGCCTGCGTCGTCGGCGTTCTCGTCACCACCAACGACGTCGCTAGCGGAGAAGACAAGTTTTGTGTCGTTAGACCGCATGGCTTCCATCGACGGCGTTGGGTTTGCTCACAGTCACAGCAGCAGCGAGAACAACCTTTTGCACCCGTCCCAGTTCCGTTCCATGTCGCCTGCGGACGAACTTGAGAAGGTTGCGGCGCTGCACGACAAGGGGACGCTCGTCAAGTTAGACAAAGTGGAGTGGAGAGCCAGCCTCGGTCCAGCACACAGCGTCGACCACGGCAACAGAAGTGATTGTGATCAAAGCGAACAAGTCCAGAGCACTCGCAGTGTCCAAGGCAGCGCTGATCGACCCTCGATCGCCGTCGTCGTCGCGGGCAGCCCGGCCACTCCCCTCCCGCCGCGGTACATTAAGGGTGAGTGCTCTATCTTACTCTTTGGTTCTTTGTCCTTCATACGCATTTGCACTCACATTCCTGTTCATTTTGGAATCTTGCAGGACCTACGGACAAGGAGAAGCGCCGCGTGCACTCGTCAACCTTCCAGTCGTTCGCGCGGTCCTTCTCGTTCTCGTCCGCGCCCGCATCTTCGTCAGGACTCGACTGAACGAGCGTCGAGGGATCAGAGTTCACGGGGCCAGTCGAGTGATCCGCGACCCGATCATTTTCATCCTTATATATTCTTTATTGCGGCAGCAGGAGGGGAGGCGCGCACGAGACCTCGTCGTCATCGCCAGTCGTCATGTATCAACCCAACTTCATTCAAGCACTCAGAAGACAACGAAGTTACGAGCAAGACCAGAGCCAGCCGACCGCCCCACGGCGCTCTTCCTCCTGCCCATGAGGAACGAGCGACGGCCGGCACGACGCTCGACCTCCAACCTCACGACCAACGTGCAGACAAGTCTCTCTCGCGAGTGCCTGCCGATGTATCCACCCGTAGCCAGTAGTGCTCCAGCGACGGAGCGACATACTCATTGAAGTCCCTCCCATAACCACGCAGCAGTATCAGAATCGCAGCTACCACCACCTTCTATCACGCCCATTTCCATCGCCTTGGATATAATTAGCCCGAACTGACCAGCTTCACCTCCTCATTCACCCACGTATGTGCCCCAGTGCCGAGTACATATGCCGACCGCCATGGATGCAGACGAAAGCGGGAGCGTGGTGCTCGGCTCCGCTTCTGTGCCGCTGCGTCCGCTGCGCTTCCTGTACGTCGCAACGCTTAATTCAGCACTGCGTCTTCCTCTCTCTGACCCAACGCCCAATGCTACAGGTTCGACGTAGAGGCAGACGTGGCCGTGACGCCAAGCGCTAACGTGACCGCCCAGCCACCGCCCGAGTTCTTCAAGAGCGTCCACGTCCGCGTGAGGCTGTCGACCCGAGCGCCGCCGCTTCGGGAGCGGCAGGGCGACAGCGGCGGCTTCCTGCGGTCCGAGGTGCCGGACGCCGTGGACTGCAAGATCGATGCCGAGCCGCTTGATGAGGACGAAGCAGAGGAAGAAGAGGTAGAGCTCGCGGCGCTGCGTGGCGACTTCGCGTGGCTGCTCGTGCGCGTGCAGCCGCGGCCGGTGGGTCGAGGTTCGGCCCTCCGCGTGCAGTACCAGCCGTTCGCGGCCTGCGAGAGCTTCTGCCTGCCCGTTGACCACACCAACGTGCGTCTCTCCATCTCTCCATCGACTCCAAAGGCGGATCGTTCATGTTCGTTCTGTGATCTCCTCTTGTGGTGCTCGCAGATCCTCCGCGTGCTCGTGACGGACGACGTCGTACGCTACGTCAACTCTCAGTTGCTGGTGCTGCATTTCCTCTCGCCCCCCGCTTGTCCTCTTCCACTCGAGCCTCCTACCGCTCTTGCTCCCCCTCCTAGTCACATCCCCATTAAGGACAGCGAGCACGTTGCTCAGCCGCCAAGCCCAGTGAAGGAGATCGTCTACGACGACGACCGCGAGGCGAAGGCGGTGGCACGCGCTGTCGCTCTCGTGGAGCGCGACCAGGAGCAGCGCGCGCAGCAGTTGGCGGCTCTCAAGGACGCCGAGCGCGCGTCCGAGCTGGCCATAGCGCGGGAAGCCTTCGCGTCCGACCGCACGCGTCTGGAGCAAGAGCTAGCGGCCGCCAAGGCCAGAAGCGAGCAGCTTGAGCGCGATCGCGAGCAACTCGAGCGGCGCGCGCGTGAGCAGAGCGAGAGCAAGGCGAGCGAGGCCAAGCGCGAGAACTCAGAGCTCCGGGCCGCCGCCACCGCCGACGAGGCGCTCGAGGTGCGTCATCTACAGAACGCCTATAGTCATAGTGTGCGTGTGTGTATTGATTGATCGGTAAATGCGTTTAGTTGCTGCGGGTCAAGCTGGCGAGCGACGCCAAGGAGCGCGAGGAGCTGCAGCGGCGGCTGCATGCGCTGCAGGAGGAGAAGCTCGCGCTCATGAGCAAGAGCCGCGCCTGCGCCATCCAGTGACACCTCTCTCAAGCTCATTACGCGCCGGGCTTTCGCGAAATGGCGGCCAGCAGCGCCGGGTCCTTGGCCAGCAGCTCGAACACGTCGAGTGCGTCGCTGCCCTCGCGCAGCAGCCTGCGCACGCGCGCGGCGCTGGGCTCGCGCCGCCGCAGGAGGATGAGCTCGCGCGCGTTGTACTTGAGCTTGCGCGCCACGCTGGGCGCCGCCGGCAGCGCGTGGGCCACGCGCAGCGCCCGCCGGTAAAGCGCTAGCACCTCGTGCCTTAGACCAGTCATGTGCCTCGGAAAATGGGAAATCCTTCCGTGCTTGGCGCGTGGGTTACGCGCGTTCCATTGGTTGAAAATCTAAATAAAGCTATTTAGGTGCTCGATTGGGTGAAATAATGTGAGACACACTCCTTTTACTGGATGAAAATCGTACTGTAACCTTGCTTGATGGGCTACGTTCTCAGGTTCTTTTGGTGCATCCAAAGCTGTTGTTGACACCATGAGGCTGAAAATGGAGCCCTTCACTTCTCCATTTTCTCCTTCAGAGACGTCGCTGTATCTTCGCTTCCAGGACGACTTAAAGTGCGCGAGATGAACCGACTGGTCGCTTTCGTGGTGGTGAACGCGCTGTGGCTCGTGGCGGGCGTGGAGGCGCGCAGTTACCGCGCGTCGCTCGTGTTTTCCAACAACGAACGCGTCGTCAGCGACGAGCAGCGGTACGAACCGAGCACCGCTCGCTTGCTCATGCGCTTGGTCCACTTATCGCACGCGTATATATAGGATGTGGGAGTCGAGCGAATCGGCGGCGTACCACGCGCGGCGGCTCGTGCACGACAACACGTGGGCGTCCATGGCCACCACGTCCAAGGCCTTCGACGGCATCGCGTACGCCAACATCGTATCGTACAGCGGCGCGTCCTCACCATGAACGATCACCATGCCAAGCTTAGAACATGGCGCTGACTGTGATATATACGATGCGAGCAGATAGCATCGGCGAGTCGGACGCGGCGTCGACGGGCGAGCTGTTCTTCTACCTGACGCCCATGGACTTTACGGCAGCGGACCTGGCGCAGCACCCGAACGCGAGCGTGTCGATCTCGTTCGCACAGGAGGGCAAGAACGCGTGCAAGATGGACGTGGAGGACCCGACGTGCTGGCGCATCACGCTGCTGGGCAGCGTCGCGCCCGTACCCGTGGACCGCGAGGCGTACGCCGAGCAGGTGCTCTTCTCGCGCCACCCGCAGATGAAGTTCTGGCCGAGCAACCACGGCTTCCGCCCGTACGTGCTGCAGCTGAGCCACATCGTGCTGCTCGACTTCTACGGCGGCGCTAAGCGCGTGCCCGTCGACGAGTACTATCAGATCAAGCTCTAAGTCACGGGTTGGTCATCATGAACGTTCGCTACTAGGAGTGCTGTGGCGTCACGACGCGCTTTCTACTTTCCCCATTCTAATATATATGTGCGTTTACGCTACCTTTCGTAGAGCATGAGGAAGACTTACACACCATTATGTGATTGTCCTCCACGGCTTCACCACAGGGCGATCACATCTTGTCTCTATTGGTAAACGCCATGGCGCTGACATCACGTCTCTAATGGCCAAAGGCGACTCCAGCCTTCGTCATCCTGTATACTGAGTGGCTTAGAAGGCCCACTGAGTGGTGAGCAGCACGAGCGGCATGAACGAGACCCAGAACAGCACGTCGAGCCACCCCCAGCGCGTGACCTTGCCGCTCGAGGATGTCTTCTTCTTGGCGCCGAAGAAGAGCACGACCCAGAGCGCAAAGAGGACCAGGAAGCCCATGATGGAAAAGAGCACGACCGGAGGCGGCGACGCCGGGAAGAGCACGCCATTGCCGGAGAACTTGATCCACACGAGCACCTCGAACACAGCGATCGAGAGGATCATCCACGAGTTCTGGCCCAAGCGCCAGCAGTCCGGGTTCGACAGGAACTCGTAGTACTGCCACCAGATCAGAACGGTTAGTCTTCACAAACAGCAGAGTACAAAAGCACAGAGATGATCAATCCTACCTCAGCAGCGGCGGGGATGCCGATGAGGAAGACGAGCGCGAGTCGGTACGAGTTGAACTTGCTCTCCTTGGGGATGGCGAGAGACGTGAGCAGGAAGAAGGCGTTGAGCTCCGTCACGAGGCACGCGATGATGGCGAACACCACCTGCGCAAAGCGCGAGAAGCTCGAAAAGACCTCCCAGTGGTACTGCTCCCAGCTGATAGGCGTGAACTGGCGCAGCGCCTGGCGCACGTAGCCCACCTTCTTGCCTTTCTTGCCCGACCAGTCGTACTCCTTGGTGCGGCACAGCCACAGCGTCACGCGGCCGAGCAGCATGCCCAGGATGTTGGCGCCCAGCAGGTCCATGAGCAGCGAGTCCCACCAGCACTCCTGGAAGTCCGGGATGATGAACTGCAACGCCAGCTCCAGCAGCTCGAAGGCGACACTCAGCACCCAGCACACGCGCCAGTCGCGGAACATGCACATCTTGCCCCACCAGCCCGCCACGTGCGCCAAGAACCAGATGCTCGTCACGCCGCGGTACAGCGTCTGCATACCACAGCAACAGAGCAGTTAGATGGCTTGACAGGTGATGACACGGGCGTACTACACGATGCCCTGCGTACCTTGGGGTTGATCTCGCACTCGAGCTTGCCGGGTGCCGTCTGCCGCGCCACGTCACCGACCTCGGGGAAGATGAACTGCAGCGCGTGGATGGCGCCCTCGCGGTCCTGCACGGCGATGCCCGCGAGCAGCAGCAAGTACACCACCGAGCAGCCGTGAACAATGCGCCAAATGCCAGGATGCGGCCGCACCTGTGCATGCAGATGGTCCAGAGCCTATCGTCAGCGCTAGCGATCAGTACAACCAATCACAAGACGCCACGAGACGCACCATGAGTCCGTCGCGCGTTTGCAGGAAGCAGTAGACGAGGAAGATGAGCACGCCGGCGGCCAGTCCGCGGCGCACGCTCTCGCGCGTGTCCTGCGCGTCGTACGAGAACGAGTAGTACGAGAAGGCGGCGGCGGCGAGCGCGAGCACGGCGATCTGGCGCGGCTGCTCGCGGAAGAGCAGCTGGTCCTCCACTTCGCTGCCGCGCGCCGCGCGGAACGCGTTGTAACGCGGACTGCCCATCCCCGAGCCCGTCGGCGTGCGCGGGGGCTGCACCTCGTTGCCCGCTTCCTCCCGCGGGGCGGCGAGCGGCTGCGCGCGGCGTTGGCGGAGCTGCGACGACTCGCCCATGGCACGTCCGATCAACAGGCGGGCGTAACCGAGGGGGAGGGAGGGCGAGGGCGCGTTTCTTCCGCGGGGACTTGGCTTGGACCAGGCAAAAGAAGAAGTGGCGCCGCGTGCGTGTTTTGCGCGCGGAAGATTGGCGCAATGCACTGATATAAGGGAGTGTTGCACTACTGTCCCGCCAATGTTGGGACGCGGCAACGGGCCGGCGCGAAACGGCACGAGCCTTTACATACGGAGGAGGGATCAGATCTGAGCGGTAATGCAGGTGGTATAGTGAGAGAGTTGCAACAGTACGGAATCAGACAGAATTAAAGACAGCTGGCGCAGATGGGTTGCGGATGACGATTTCTCAGTAGAGAAGACAGAAAATTAACACGAGGCAGTACGTGGACGGCGCAAAAGGCAACAAGGCGTGTCGGGCGGGCACGAGGGCGCGGGATGGCATCATGGAGCGCTTGCTGCGACCGCTGGCGGCAATGAAGAAGCGCCGGTAGTGACTTTAGCTGCTGGTGATGGTGCTCTCTTCTTGCGTTCGCTTGTGCTGCCCGGCTGGCTGGGCTGGCAGAGCGTGAGCAGGTCGTACGCGGCTTGGAGCGACTCGCCGTCGACCCGTTTGAGCCCTCCGGCGGACTGGCCGCCTGCTTGGCGCGCCTTCTTCTTCTTCGTCTGCGTGTTGGTGTTGTGAGCTTCGTCGTCCTCGCTCACGGTGGGCGTCGAGTCGCCGGTGGGGTCTGCCTCGCTGCTGCTACTGCTGTTGTTGTGCCCGGCGGAGGCGTTCGGGTGCTGCTTGTGCTTCTTGGACAGGTTTAAATAGATGATGGGGAACACGACGCTCTTGTGCTTCTTGCTGACCGACGGCGACAAGCGCCTGACGGGACTGGCGGGTGATGCTGTGGCGTCCCGAGGCGCGGGCGGCTCTTCCTCATCCGCGTTCCGCGTGCTCGAGAGCGTCAGGAACGGCGGGCGCGCGACCGCGGACTCGCGCCACATCTCGTCCGTCAGCTTTTCCAGCGTCGCGAGGATGCGCCCGGCCTCGTCGCGGTCCCAGTTGGCCTTCTTGCGCAGCTTGAACTTCTTCTGCCCGTAGTTCTTGGGCACGCGCTTGCCGTCCACCGTGCCCGCGCACAGCTTCTTGGACACGCGCATCGGGTCGCACTGGAGCTGTACCGCCAGGTACCCGCGCAGACGGATGCCCGTGTAAATGGGCAGGTAGCCTTCCTCGAACGCCTCGATGAGCAGGCGCGCGAGCCGCTCCTCGGTGGTCGTCCATTGGCCTTTCCTCAAGAAGTCGCTGCTCGACTTGCGCTTGGCCGACTGCGCACCCATGTCCAGCGAGCGGCCCGCTGTCGTGGAAGTCATTCCAACAAAATGTCGCTGGGTGTTCACGGGGCGTTCGTGGGCGTTCGAGGCGGCGATCAGCGTCGCGGCCGTCTCGGCGGCCTCGGCGATCGCGCTCGACGTCATGTCAGCGCGCTTCCGCTTGTTCGCTCCGCTCGTGGCGGGCGAGTACGACAGGACAGTGGCCTCGACCGTGTCAGGCGCTGCAACCAACGCTTCTGGCTTGCCGGCGTCACGCTCTCGTAGCGGCGGCGTCACGTACCCGTCGTCCTTCCGCCCGGCAGTCGGCGGGGACGACAGCAACGGCTGTGACGGGGCAGACGACGCGGCGGAGGCGCCAGTGAGGCTCTCGGCGTCCATTGTGGAGACGACGCGCGTTGGGCGACGACAGAGAGCGCTGCTAGGGACGCGGAGGCGGCAGGAAAGGCGAGCCCGTCGACCTGCTTGCTGCTGTTGCCGCGCTGGAAGAAACTCACACTAAAAAAGGCGAAGGGGGGGTGGAGGGTGGGCGAAACTTCGAACTTCCCTCATCTTGTGGAAACTAATGACTTTGTATACTCGATGCAATAATTTTTAATTTTAATATATAGTCAGTATTATTGATCTGTGATAAAAAATACCCCGTGATTTAGTGTTCAGGTCCGGGTAGCTGCAGCAACTTCCCGTACCATCATTCTCTCGAGACCTTCACTCCGAAAGTTTCTGTTTCCCCCTTTCTGTCGGTGCGCGGTCAACAAGCCAGCGAATTAGAGGGTCGACTACATGCGATAGCGGTATCAGCGGGTATTCGAAGCCTCCTCGCAGTATGATAATGAAGCTGAGGTGACGGCAGACTCGTTCATCGTCTGTAGATGGAACGTTTGGGTGTCGATGGCCGCGTTGGCGGGAACTGGGGGCAGGTCGTTCGCTCCTCAAGTGGCATTCTAAAACCTCTTGAATAGAATACCGGTACATTACCGTTATGCTTTATAGCAGGATAAGTGGGGAGATGGTACCTCGTACCATTCTGGCCACACGCCAATTTTGAACCAGGAGCGCGCAACGGGCTCATTCACGGCAGGGGAAGTGGAGAAATGGCCGATCACCAGGCCGCCGTGCTCTTCGATGGCGCTGCCCCCGCGACCGCCACGGGGGCGGCGAGTGCCCTATCTGATTCTCCTTCTTCTGCCCTTGCTGTAGGCGCTTCTAGCTCCGCCGGAGTCGCCCCACAGGCCGAGAACAGCGCGTCGAAAGTGGACCCTCCACCGCAGACGAGTGGTAAGGCGGGGGCGGGGCGCAAGCGCGTGTTCACGTTCCAGAAGCGGTGGCTGCACTCGCTGCCCATCATGGAGCGCTCACTTCCCGAATCGGTGGTTGGCGGCACGCCCATGAAGCCGCGCATCAGCGACGCCGCGGCCTTGAGCGCCGCCACCGTTGCCAATTCTTCCTCGACGCCGAACTCGACGGGCGAGAGCACGGACGTGGTCTTGTGTATGCTGTGCGACGACCCGGCATCCAAGCGGGACGCGCCCAAGATCTGGAGCCGCCTCAATTGCCGTCGCGGACGCATCGAGAACCACCTATGGAGCAAGCACCCCGAGTTCATGATGCTGCTCAAGCAGAAGCAGGAGACCGAGGGCGACCTGGCCGTGCAGATCTTCCTCCAGAGCATGCGCGATGGCCGCTGCAACGTGCGCAACGAGATCGGCGCTGGGCTGTACGCGCATCTCCACAGCAGCACTAACGGTGGGGCCGGTGGCAAGCGAGCGCTAGAACAGCAACAGGGCGACTCGCACGACCCGAACGACCCGGACGCAGCCCAGAAACGCGCCAAGGTGGACACAGCCAAGGATATTGCGGCGGGGGCTGGCGGCATGTATACTGCTGGGATGGCTGCGTTCAATGCGAGTGGAGCATTGTTGAGGCAGTCAGTGCAACGCGATGTGGATGCCGACGGCACCCGCGCAGCCGCCTACGACGTCGGACAATCGCTCCCAGCTTACAATGAGACGTCATCGTTGACGGCACTGTCGTCCTGGTCGATTGCTCTGCTCAACAAAGTGGTGCGTGCGGCAATCTGAGCACCAGTAGCTCACATTGGGGACCCAGTGGCTCACTCTACCTGTTATTTGTCAATGTTCTGCAGGTGGTGATGACCGGCGGCGACAATGAGGTGATGATGAACACGGCCGCGCAGCTGTGGTCGCTTGGTGCCAACGTGCTAATCACCTTCTCGTAAGTCCAAGTCGCTGCTGAGACATGCTTTCGAATCGTGATGCTGACCTTTGAGCTGCTTCGTATCGTGATGGCTTCGACAGAGACCGGTCGATGCTGGACACCTTCATGTCGACGTCGCTTGCGCGTTGCCCAGAGACGCACGAGCACCTCGGCATCCCTCGCGGCGCGATGCTACCACTTCTGTGTGACTTCACGACCCACAAGCAACTCGACGACTGGAGCCGCTCGATCGCCGCGCGGTTCCCGCGAGTGCACTGCCTGATCAACTACGTCAACGTCGCGGACGATCAAACAGAGCGTTCGTCTGATTCCACTGACCGCAGCAACGGGAACGAAGGGGCTGCTTCGGCCGGTGCCGAGCCGATCAATGGTGCTGGACATAAGGACACGCTCGGATCGACCATGTAAGTGGGCTTGATGGTTGTTGGAGTGGTGGCCAGCATGATGCAGCATCCTAACCCCTATTGTGTGGCGATATCATTTTCAGCAATCGGCTTCGTTCCATCTCCGGTGTCGTTACGATGCACTGCGTTCCGCCAGCAGTTCCTGGTACAGATGGGAGCTGTACGGTGATCAACGTCACATCTCAAGTCGCGGCCAGCAGTGATGTTGTACGTGCGTGGGCGCGATCGGTCGCCCAAGACGCGCGGCCCAAGCTCGTCCACGCCAACTTTATCGAGATGCCGGGTATCAAGGCCATTGACGCAGGAAATGATGCCACCAAGAACAACGACGGCAACACCAGTCAGGAGCGATCGCAGAATGCCGCGGCGACCACGTCGCTGCTGCACACCATCGCGCTTCTGTGCTCGCCTGCGGGCCGCCTGATCTCGGGCAGCGTCTTGCGGATCGAGTCCGAGAGCGCCAAGGCTGCTGATGCTGCGATTGAGGGCGGTACGACTGCGTCCGAGGGCGGCTCGTCCGCGACTGCGACGCCCGTGAATGGGACCGAGGCCGCTGCTGCAGTTGCGGGAGGCGCTCACGCGCTGGGAAGTGGGGTAGACGGCGCGGCCGCCAGCGACAGCGGCATCCATGTAGTATAGCCGTCACCCCACTCCTGTGGTTTGGACCGTCAGTTGGTTCATGTGATCTTGACAACGCAATGTGTACGCCAATGTCTATGAATTGCTCTCAGCTTGCTCCCCCGGTCGTCGGGGGTGGTGACAGTCGTGTTTTTCTCGGGTTGGATGTTACTTGTCGCCGCCGCTGCTGTATCCGCGCGGCGCCAGACTGCTTCGCATCCATCCCTGCTGATCATAATCCGATCAACGGGTCGTACTCTAGCAAAGTACCGAGCGCGCTGAGCTAGTTCGCAACAAAAAGGAAAGGGGAAAAGAAAAACAGGGGCCTGGTCCGTTGTTTGTGGCACTGACAGCAGCCCAGGAGGTGCCAAGCGGTCAGTGCATGTTGCTCGCCTGGTGCGGGTTGTGCGGGTGCATGTGGACCGAGCCGTGGTGGTGGAGGGTCCCGCCGGGGATGCCCATGCCTCCTGCGTCGCCGAAGCGCGGGTCGTGGCCCTGTGCGACTGGCCGGATGCCCGAGAGCGTCTTGAGCTCCGTGATGATGCGCGCGCACAGGTTCATGTAGATGAACGCGTTGCCCTCGAGTCGCTGGAAGTCGAGCAAGTAAATATGCTGCTGCACCTTGTACAACTGCAGCCCGACCTTGATCTGTGATTGCGCCAGCATCTGCGGACTCATCTTGCTCGAGTCGCCGCTCGAGAAGCCCTTGGCTTGCCACCGACACTTGATGCGATACGGAGCGACCACTTTCCACTCAAAGTGGAGCACAAATAGCGCCTTGTACACCTCCGACATGACGTGTGCCGGCTCCTTCTTCGACTGAATGCCCAGGTACCACCGACGACGCTTCGGTGCGGGGGCGCCACCGGGGTTCATGCCGCCGTTCTCGTCAAACCCTCCAGGTCCCATGGATCCGTGAGGACTCGGATTTGACATGCGTTGTTGCATGAACCCTCCCGGTAGATTCCGCCCGCCAAACTGCCGGCTGTCAGTGGGGGTCAACAACGGAGACGCAGCCATAGGAAGCGGACCGCGACCTGTTGGAATACCGCAAGTGGACGAAAATGTTAGTCTTGCTCGTGATCGTACGCAGACGCAATGCGAAAGTGTCGTTAGCTTACCTGGAAGGAGGAGCGTGCTCGGCTCGGGCGTCGAGAACGTCTTTGGTTTGTTGTTGACCGTTCGAACGTCTCGCAGCTCTGCAGTCATAAACAATATCGATCACGCAGCACTCGTTAGTGTTCACTGCCGCCGACTAGCACGCAATTGGGGTACACATGCGCACCATCGATACGGATCTTGGCGTTCTTGTGGTCCAGGAGCAGCTCGTACGTGACGCGCACCGGGTGGTTCTCTCGTCGCATCACCATGACGATCAACTGCTCGCGCGTGATCGGCGCCGTCCCGTGATTCAGGCTCAAGGCTTCCGCCAAGCAGTCCTCATCGATCTTGAGCGTCTGGGGAGCGTCACAAGATTGTTCACAATTGGTCATGTCACTCACAACGTATCTAAACCATGTGCATGCAGATGGCAACAAGCGCATCTCGAGCACTCACCTCGTTCTCGACGACATCGGGCGGGTGCTGGAGGTAGGGCGGCAGGTCGATCTGGAACCAGGGATGTTGCCTGCGTAGATTGCATCATTATAAAGCATCCCTTGAGTCAGTCTGGTATCCAGCGCATATCACACCCAAAGGTCCCCTTTGGCAATTTATAGCTCAAGAAGACCCGGAAAACCGCCACGTACCGGATATCGGAGATGGTGATGCGCTTCATGGGGTCGACCACGAGCATCCTTGGAATGAGGTCGCGCGCCATCTCCGAGAGGTGGCTCGGCAGCGAGTACATGCCGCCGCGGATCTTCTTGAACAGGTTCGGGATGCTCTCATCGTCGAAGGGCAGGCTCCCGCAGAGAAGCGCGTACAGGATGACGCCGCAGGACCAGACGTCGACCTCGGGGCCGGCGTACAGGCTGCCCGAGATGACCTCGGGCGCCGCGTAGTTGGGCGAGCCGCACGACGTGCGCAGGAACTCGCCGTCCACCATGGCGTTCGAGAGACCAAAGTCGGCAATCTTGACGTTGTTGTCGGCGTCCAGCAGCAGGTTTTCGGGCTTCAGGTCGCGGTGCACGATGCGGTGGAAGTGGCAGTACTCGACGCCCGAGATGATCTGGTGGAAAAAGTGCCGCGCTTCCTCCGGCGATAACTGTGCGCGTAGTTGACAAGAAGCAACGGCATGAGAGGAGGGAACGACGCACCATTAGCACAAGCAAGGGAGATGTGCGTACCCGTCCTTTCGACACGATGTAGTCAAACAGCTCCCCGCCGGCCACGTACTCGAGCACGAGGAAGATGTCGGTCGGCGTGTCGATCACCTCGTACCTGCGGGCGCATTGGGGGAAGAGGAGAGACGTTAGTTTCCGCCGAAAGAAGCAGTAGGGGATACAACTATCGATATAATAGATGGGAAACAAACGCACAGTCGGATGATGTGCGGATGGCGCATTTTGCGCATGAGCGTCACCTCGCGGCGCACTTTCTCGCCCATGTCGAGCTGCCGGATCTTGTTGCGGTTCAGGATCTTGATGGCCACCTTGTGCCCCGTAATCTCATGCACCGCCACTGTCCGCGACGCCACACACATCAACACATAGCAGACCATCGCGCGTTAGAATTCGCGCTTCCGCACATGATGAGGGGGAAGACCGAATCAAACGCCCAACGGTCGGGGGGAAAGAAGCGCAGGGGAAAAGGAGGCACGGACACCACCACGCCCGCTTCCTACGTGAACCCTACGCACTTACGCTTAACTTTGCCGAAGGAGCCGATGCCGAGCGTCTTGCCCAGGCGGTAGTGCCCGAGCTGGATCGGCACGTCGCTCATCGCTCTTGCGTCTTCTCGCTCGTCGTGTGGTATGTTTTCGCGCGTCACGGGGGGAGGGAAGGGAGGGGGGCGCGCAGGCGACAGACGTGGTGGTGTGCCGCGCGCGTGGACGTCCCGGACGTGGGCCTGGCTCGTGCTTCTTCTCGCTCTTCCTTCCGGTTCGGGCTCGTGACCTTGCGCCGTCCCCGACTTTCTGCCGCGGCTTTCAAGGCTTCGGCCGCAAAGAACGGGGAAAACAGACGCAAAGAACACCCGGGCGCGTGGGCGGCGAGTACCTGCAGAAACCAGTATCAAATCGGTATTTTAAACAGACTGGTGGTTATCGAGGAAACCGGTATGGGGTACGCGGGAAAGTGTAACCGCTGACCAACGGACGGGACAGGGCAACTTGATACGAGGGTAAAGTTGCGGGAAGCAGAAGCAGCTGTTCCGAGTTGCGCGAGGGGAATTTTTGGTGAGTGGAACAGCTAGGGTTTGCTGTGCGATTGGTGGTAGTTTTAGGGCATTCTTGGCAATTGTATGTGGCTTTTGTTTGGCAAAATCGCGGCATTCGTGAGCAGGCTGTTTTCTGTTGGGAACTTGTGGAGTTGCCCGGGCAAGACCAGGCTTTGCTGGGTGAAGGCCGAAAATGCGGCGGCGCCACAAGAAGAACAGAATGTCTGAGATGGGGAGGAGGCAATTGTCTTCCGCCAGCTTCAACGCCAATCACACACACACACAAGGGTAGCTGCGGCGAGGGAGAGAGAGGGAACGGCACCGGGATGGGGAGAGAGGGGTGTTCGAGCACAAAAGATCGCTTGGTGACGAGTACTGTCCTATACAAGACGTTTGTATGGATGTGTCCTTTCGCCAGGGGGAAATGCCGAGCGACCCATGCTAAGCTTCCGGTTCAACTTGACGCGGGAGAGACTTTGTACATGGTGTTTTTTGTTGCTGGCCCACACGTTTCTGTATTTCTTTTGGGAAATTATGCCTATAATCGAATGTTTTGCGTTTTGCGTAGATTAGTTGCATAAAACAAAACTACCTATCGGATACTGGAAGCAGTGTCAGTGGGATGGTGACGCCAGCGAGTGGTTTGGATAGTTTGCAGCGGACTGGAGTGGGAGGCGATTTGTCGACTGGAAATGTTATCCATTCATAATCTCACGGTGTGGTGTAGATCGCATTTGCGACTAAACGACTCTTCATTGGCTCTGCACCAGGTACCGCTTGCGTTTCTTACCTTGCGCGATGATACTATTGCTGATTCTCCAGAATCGGCTCTTTTGCCTTTTCGAGAGGCGACAAGATTTCAGCGAAAATTCTTGCCTGAAATTAACACCTTGTCGCTAAAGAGACAATTTTGGCAGCGCAAAATTGGCTCGATGTAGTGGAAACATACAAATCGCAACATTTCCTGAATAGGGCAAGTTTCTGCAAAGTTTTGCCATCCCAGTATTCGCGGAAATGAACAAAAATGAAATCCGAAATCCTGCGGGAGGAGGTGGAAAGCAAGAGCACAGCCATCTGCATTATTGTAAGCAGTACCAAGAGAGCCCTACCGAACCTACAGCCACACCGGGGTAAAATGGAAGAAAACATGAACGCATGTCAAGCGTGCCCCTTGCCACAAACGAACAGAAGTGCGCATGGTACCTCGACTGGAAGTGATACACACTGCAAGCAAACAGAACAGGTTGGGGCGATTTGGCCCACATAAAATCTGCCTACACTTCCTGCAGGAATTTTGCTGCGAGTGACTGTCTGTCCGTCTACAGTCTATTTTGCTTTTCGCGAGAGTGATATATATATGTTATAAAAGATTATATAAAAAAGTAGGTCTTGAACAACGAATAATGTCTCGAAGCATTATATAGAATATATAAGTTATCATAATTTATTTTTCTTCAGGTCGCGAAAAACAGGATAGACTGTACTGACTCATGCAACATGAAATGAACTGCTTTAAGCTAATCTGCACTGCCTGCGATGCCCCGTCTTTTTTGGTTGGATCTTTTTAGCGAGTACCTTACCATTTTCCTAGCCCTAATGATGATTGTGCACCTCTTCAATATCGAATATAACAGGTCTATATCAGGAGTGATTCGCTTGCATTAGTGCGAATACGTGAAATCGAAGATTACCATCCCTTCCATTGTATGCATTTATAAGGTATTTCTCCTCGCGTTGCAAGCTCGCTGGCCTCTTTTTGCTGACTTTCTCCCATAATCAGCATGGCGGGCGAAAAGGGGAGTGCAGAACCGGGTCAAAACGTCGGCACAAATGCTCGCTGCACGAAAAAAAGCGCTCTGCTACGCTGCCTGTTCTCTGCACCTTTGCGTTCTGTATACTGTACAATGTAACATCGTGAACCCCTCCGCATGTCCCGTCTGCATGAGCTTCACATACTCAATCCAAGTATGTTTTTCAGTAGCGCCGCCCCGTCTGCTTCCCGCGGTCTGTCCGTTTGTGTATCTGTCTCTAGACTGTCGTGCCGCGCTGATCACCGTCGTCGTCAAATAAGAACAAACAGTCCCATACATTTCTGTTGTTCATCTCCAGGCACGAAGAACGCCAGCCGATCGCCAAAATCCAAATCGCGGAGCCGGGATCACACCCTCGCCTCCGTGATATCACCCACCACCCCCCCACAGTGGCAGTACTGCCCCACACAGCATGAAGCGCACGGCGGACGACCAGCAGCAGGAGCGGCGCGAGTCAGTGGCGGTCGAGGCGCTCTCACCGCGGCGGCGACTGCGGCGCGACTCGTCGACCTCGCATGCGAGCGGCAGCGACAGCAGCCCGGCGCGCAAGGGTAAGAGCAAGCTCAAGATCGAACTACCGCCGCGCACGGTCGAGATCCTGTGGGACGGCCGCGTGGCGCCCGGGTTCACGCTCAAGCGCAAGCGCTCGGGCGCCATCCAGGTGAGCACCGTGGCGGTCGCGACGGCCGCAAGCACCAAGCTGCGCGTGGGCAGCGAGCTGCGCCTCGTGGGCGGCTTCCCCGTCGCGCGGCTGACGCTCAAGGCCGTCAAGAAGGTCATGCTGTGCGCGCCCAAGCCCGTGAGCCTCGTGTTCGTCAACGCGGACGAGCTCGACGTGCTCCACAACGACAGCACCATCAGCGGCGTTTCTAAAGACGAAGTCGACGCCGACGCACGCCTGCGCAAGAACTCGACCGTGTCGGTGGCGTCCTCGTCCGCGTCGGACGCGTCCATGGCGTCCACGTCCGCCTCCTCGCGCTCCATGTCGGTCTCCAGCGAGGCGAGCTCCTCCCACCACCACGAGCGCCGCCAGCGCCGCCAGCACCAGCGCGAGAACGAGAGCACGTACGGCGAGCGGTCCGCGGACAACACGTCCAAGAAGCGCAAGGTCTCGCGCCTGCAGGTGGCGCTCGACCGCGTCAACCAGCTGCTCAACCGGCCTGTGCGCCAGTCGGGGCTCAACATCCCGGCCAACCAGAGCATCGTCGTCTAAATGCGACAAGAAGAAGACGATCGGGCCGAGCGGCAGCCCAGACCAGCGAGACGCGCGCGAGCGTCCACCACCACCGTCGGCGTCCCCAAAGCGTATGTGCATGTGCGTGAATCTGTGTGTGGCGGTGGTGGACGCCGCGTGTATTTAAAACTCCGAGAAAAGCGGCGCGAACGACAGCGTCCATGCATGCAAGTGACAGAGAGAGCGACCCCCAGACAAAGGAGGGAGGGCGCTGCATATTCCCAGTTTCTCCGCTCTCCATTGATCAAAAGAAGACAATGGTCTATGCTCCCTTATCGGGAGCAACGACGCCACAAACAGCGAGATAACAGCCCAACCAACCAAATAGACGTCCATCGACACGGATAGCACGTGTCGACCTGCCCACCTCCACTCATCCAACGCAGTGTTCATTGTTCTTCATCCTGCTGCGTCTACCGTTCCATTGCCTATTAGCAGCCGCTGCCGCCAGCGATGCGCTGGCACGAGGTCGAGTCCCAGAGCGAGAGGATGTTGGTCATGATGGCCCAGTAGATCGAGAAGAAGAAGACCAAGATCGCCAGCGTGCCGAGGAACTTGCTGCGCTTGCCGCTGGCCTTGAATGCCTGCGCCTCGGCCTTCTGCCTCGGCAGCAAGAAGGTGAACGCGGCAGCGGCGATGTTGAACAGGTACGCGATGATGTACGCGTACGTCAGGCCCATGTGCACCGCGTGGTCGTCCCGCTTGAGCGCCGCGCGGCCAATGTCGAAGTAGCTGTCGACCGACTTGGTGATGACCGTGCCGAACGGCGATGAACTGTCGGTGATGGAGGCAACGAAGCCAACGCACGTGGCCTCGCGACCAGGTTCAGCGATCTCCACCATGGTGATGGTTGTGGCGTAGTCGACAAACTCTCCCACGAAGTCTTCCAGCAGCGGCACGCCGAGCCAGAACCATTGGCTGCGATACACGTCCCAGATCGTAAA
>JAASGW010000220.1:0-43360 GCA_023334395.1 Phytopythium sindhum
CAGGTTCAGGTCGTTGACCGTGTCCTGGAGCATTTCGTAGACGTCGTTGTAGGCGATTACGTCGATGGTGGCCGTGGCATTGCGCAGCGCGGACACGGAGGCGATCGGCAGAGCGAATGCCTGCACCAGCAGCGCCAGTACGCGAAGAGCGTTCATCGCTCCTGAGTGCGTCTCGGCGAGAAGATTCGGAAATGGAGCCCGACAGTCGTGACTCGGGACGGGACGTACAGGCATGGGGGTGAGACAATCGGGAACCTGCCGCGATAGTAGCCGGCACGGACCAGCGAAAAGCGAACGACGAGCGCCGTCAATTGCAGCTCGTTCGCTTGAGCCTTCTCACGAAATCAGAGCCCGTGAGTAGGGCTGCCCGTCTCTCACACGGCGCCACTGGCACGTTGACAGAGACTTTAATCTCGGAAAGTGGTTCGGAGATGGGGAGGCAGCAATACGGATCGTTGGCTAATCCTCTCGGCTGGCAGTCCAGGACCACAGACCACCACCGGTAAGGACGAGCAGTCAGATGGAAACAGCTCGCGGCCACAATTGACGGCTCGACGCAGAGAGAAACGTGCCCCAGTGCCCATCTATTAGGGCGAGCGATAGCGCCGCTCTGTAATGGATGAGTGCGGACAGAGAGGGGCTCACACGGCGAGAGGCGATGCCGACAGATCGCGTACCTGTGACAAAAGCTTGGCAGATCGGTAGATACAACAACATCCAGCATTCGTGTGGCCCTCACTCACGCCCGACGTGGGCGCATACTGTAGATCCCGCCTTTGTGTTGAGAGGCCGTTTCCAACCTCTTCGCAACAAGTAACCGGTGACAGTGGTACAACGTTGGATAAATTGCAACCAGAAGAGCTGTTCGTACGGAACTTCATTCTGAATCAGATTGTGCCAATGGCTTCGTCACCGTGGCACGGCTGCATGAATGACATGACAGCAAGTGGACTGCAGCTCGCCTGAATGCGTCGACCAGGAAGGAGGAGCGGCGGTTGCGAGGTTGAAAAAGAACCCTCGTGCAGTGTCCCCCCATCCCCTTGTTGAATGCGCTCAAGTCTGTCAAGCAGACACGAAAGTTCGAGCTGCCTGCATCGACGCATTCAAACGGGGACTCCACGGAAGCATCCGTGTGCTTACCGAAGAGCTTCAAGCTCTGCTCTCACGCCTTCGGTCGTAGGTAATGTATCGCTGCTGAAGTTGGCAGTCAGGGCTTCACGATGCGCTGCGCGTCATCTACTTCCTTCTTTACACGGATCCATCTCGGGAAGGCGGTGTTCCGTGAGAGTTTAGCGCCGTCACCCAAGTCGTGACACCTTCAGGCATTCAACCGTTCAACGTTGCTTGGGTGCTTGCCGCACGCAGCCGTGATCAATGAGGAGAGACAGGCTGTGCCTATCAGCCCGCGAGCGCCTGTTTTCGTAGCTATTTTGTATCTCCTTTTTTCAACGGGGATCAACCAAAGTGGAGCAATGCGGGCCTATCTGTGGGGCCAATAGATTGTCGTGGCAGCGGTGGCTCATTTACTGGTGTTGACTTGTCGTACAGCACATTGGCAGAAGTTCCTTGGTGGCACGATTAAGCGACACAGATACGATCAGTGCGACTTTGTCGCCACGATGTTCGTGTTGCCGGGTTGCTGTGTGGCGCCGCCTACGCAATTCAAATGCTGGAGCGTCCGCGGCCCAAGCCCGTACGTAACGATACGCCGGATAAACACCAGTGCTCGCGGCTGCGTCCATCTCCTGCATCAGATCCTCACTAAAGACTTCCTTATTGTACACTGTAGCGCTTTCGGTCGCTTCCAGCCGACCACCACCCACACACGCGACAGGTCCCGCCGCTATGAATAAATGCTATGAATAGACGGTGGACGGACTCAGCAATATCTCGGACTCTAAGTTGGAGCTGTCATCTTGCCTGTCGCACGCAAGGCCGCGCGTTGGAAAGACACATCGATGCGCACGGGAGCTCAGAAATTTTGACGTCGACATGCAGCTCCCGTAGGGCTCTGAGCGAGCTCCAGAGTCAGCTCCTGTGCCAGTCTTGTTACGCCAATGATCTTGATAAGCAGTATGGACGGATTACCGCGGGTCATAATCGGATCCGTCGAGGCTGTGCTCGTGCATGGCATATGCACTCGCATTTGCATCAAGTTGAAGTCCTGATTGACGTGCAAGTGCCGTTGTGGTCGCGTACGTGAACTGGCACGCCTCCATCGCAGCAGTTGATTGTCCAGCAATGCAAATGCTGCACTGATGAAGCCACAAAGACCGTGATTTCCACAGACTAATGCATGTAGCGCATCGACAGGATTGTCTTGGCGCCCAGCGCATGCCATGGATACCTGAAGTAGCACGCAGGTGGGTGACGGGTTCGTAGGTCAATGGGTTCATCAAAACGGGTCGGTCGCCCACTTCTAAGTATCCATCTATGTGTTGGGGAAAACGGGTCACGGGTTCGCTCACGGGTGGGTCTTCATCCGACCGTCTGACCCACGAAAGGCGGGTTCACTCATATCCTTTTTGACTTGTTTTTAGTATGGATAAGTTGTAAAGCATGGCCCTTACTAGAGACGGCGGATGGGAGAAGCGCAGACGATGGCGCGGGTGATTTGCTTGTGGAGGCGGCGGGTGACGGTGACCTGGAGCGCGTGCAGACAATAGTGAGGGTCGGTGGCGCGAGTGTGGCCGCGCGGCGCGGTCGGGACCGTTGCACGTCTCTCATGGCTGCGACGATGAGCGGCTGCTTAGCCGTCGTGCAGTTTCTCGTGGACGGAGGCGCCGACGTGAACGCCATGGACAACAACGAGGAGACGTCGCTCATGCGCGCGGTGTGGAGCGGCAAGCTGGGCGTTGTGCAGTATCTCGTGGATAGGGCGCCGACGTGAATGCCACGAGCAATCATGGATGGACGTCGCTCATGCATGCGGCAAGGGGTGGCAAGCAGGACATAGTACAATGTCTCGTGACTGGAGGCGCCAACGTGAACGCCGTGAACAATGATAGATGGACGTCGCTCGTGCACGCGGCGCGGAATGGCAAGCTGGATGTGGTGCAGTATCTCGTGGACGTCGGCGCCGACGTCAACGTCATCGACAACAATGGCTGGAAGCTGCTCATGCATGCGGTGTGGAGTGGTGAGCTGGGCGTCGTGCAGTATCTGCTCGACAGAGGCGCCGATGTTAACGCCGTGGACAATGATGGGGACACACCGCTCATAGTAGCAACGCCAAGTGCCCATTTGGAAGTCGTGCAGTATCTCGCGGACAGCGGCGCCGACTTCAACGCCGGTAACAATGACGGCTGGGCGCCGCTCATTCATGCGGCATCAAGTGGCAAGCTGGACGTCGTGCAATATCTCGTGGACAGAGGTGTTGATGCAAATCTCAAGACTGCTGATGGGCAAACAACATCGCTGCTAGCTACCAAGCACGGGTACGTCGCAATACGAACCTTCCTGTTGCAACATGGTGAGCGCGCGCCAACCGATGGTGACTCGAGTGAAGATGTGAACGCAGACTCGTTCTTGGCATCGTCAACATTAATATCAACATCGAGGAGCTGGGCCATCTCTCCGTTTGACATCGAATTGATGGACTATGTCGACGAGGGAACTGTCGGCGGAGAGTATCACGCCAAGTGGTTGGATGCCGACGTCGTCGTCAAGCTATTCGTACCGGACGCCTCTGCCTCAACCTTTGCCGAAGAGGTCACTGTATGGCATCAATTGCGGCATCCAAATGCGATCAAACTGTACGGCGCCTGCGATGTCGGTCACTCGTTCTTTGTGCTCGAGTATGCCAGCAATGGATCGTTGGTCGAGTATCTCGACAGGTGCAAGCGCAAAGGCGAGAGACGCACGCCGTGGAAGTTTCTTCATGAGGCAGCGCTGGGTCACGCATACTTACATGAGCGCAAGATTGTGCACGGGAACCTGCGCAGCATCAACATGGTTGGAAGCGACAGTGTGGCGAAGCTGTCCGATTTCGCTTTGACGGTGTCGACACACGGTGACGGTGTTCACTCGTCGGCGACAAATGGAAGGTTTGGATCTGTCCGATGGCACGCTCCAGAGCAGCTGGAAGGTAAAGGAGGCGGGTCTTCGTTCGCGGCCGACATTTATTCGTTCGGGCTGTGTGTTCTGGAGGCAGTGTCGGAAAGAGCGCCGTGGGAAGGTGAAAGCGATCAAAGCATTGCTTTTGAGAAAGGACGATGGGACCCCGCATCGGAAGATTCAACTGGGCTAGAACCCGGGCCTCTTGACGCAGACACCTGCTTCTTGGCATCCCGAATGTGCGGTTTAAGCCCTGATCAACTTGTGACAGCAGCGTTCGTTGTTCGCATGCTCGAGGGACTAACTGCAAGAGAAGCAAACGAAAATGACGCATCACGACCGCAAACAGATCCAATCAAGATGAACGTCGAGGAGTACAAGAACGGAACACTGACGAAACTGTGGAACAAGCTTCGGGGATTTGCACCGCAGTACGACAAGGAACCGCTGTACCATCTTGTGTTCCTGGAGATCGAAGCGACCCACGAGTATCTCGTACAAGCAAGTCAACCGTGGAAACTGCTTGAAATGTATCACTCGCTTCTCGTGAATTTGGACGATGCCATGCGACCTGGGTCGTACCGGAATCGGGTCGCTGCGCTGTCTTTGACCCGGGCGACTGATACCAATTTGACCGCGTTGCAACGACGCGTGTACAGTTTGTGGACGATGCTGGATGATTCTAGAGCTAGCAACCAGGAGCGAGAATTACGATGGGAGGCGCAGCGCAAGAAGCAACTCGAGTTGTTCATGTCGGAGGTGTCACAGACGGTGATGGCCCTGAGCAAGATGGACGACGAAGAGGATCAATCTGCGTTCGCCGCGTTGCTGAAATCAGAGATCAGCAATCACGCGTCAGATTACACCGAGGGTCAGCTCGCAGTGACGAAGAAGGCGTAGGTGATTGGCGTGCAGTTTTGGAGAACGGACGGCGAAGGAGGCGACGTCCACGATTGGAGGCCGAAGTGTCTGTCGTATTTGATCGGGTCGAACGTGGAGGGATAGCGCGAGTTTGATTCCTTCGCAACTGTCTGCTCGTGGAGGAGGGTGCCCGCGAGGCCATTTGACAGGGTCCTCAGAGTGCGTGGGGCTTCCAGAGCTGTCGATGTGAGCATTCCAAGGCCGCTGTGTACCCATCGGGATACAGCGACATGATCGTTGGAGAGAAGGCAAGGCTTCATTTATGCGTTTCGTTTGTGATATGACGTGCTCTCAGATGATGAAAGGAATCACAGTCTCTCATCTTCATCGTCAACGAGAACAGCCAGTTGATTTGATCCTTGCATCTTGCATTCAGATCATTGGCTCTACTGTAGTGGAGGATGCTCGCTTCATTCTCCTTGCGCGATTGTGAGATTTACTCGCGCAAAGCTCTCTCCAAGCCGCCAGCTCGACAAACGCCTGACCTTGCCCCTAGCCTCCCAACCTGTGATGCCATCCTCCCCCGCCGGCAGCCTGCTTTGGCCACGAGGGAGCACATCACAACAGGCAATCAGGAGCTTAGCTTGGTTTAACACCGCCCACTCCAACTGTCACATGAATTCGTTCATTATAGCAGTGTATTACTGCTCAGAAAGCTTGTTTACACTGATTTTAGTTATATTTTCTGCTCACCTCAGATCTAATCCCACCTGAGTCCATTTGCTTGTCACGCCCATGATGTGCAGTACATCTCTCACCAAAGCGTACATTCGTCTCCTCCCCGACTCGGCTCCCCGCCCCCCCATGGCGCGCGCGGAGGACGCACGGGCGCTGGTGGCGCGGCTGCTGCAGCAGGTGGCGGAGGTACCGGGCGGCGACGCGGCGCTGGCGCTCCCGCAGGGCTACTTCGGCTCGCAGCACTCATGTCTGTTCCCGTCGATCGTGAGCGTCAGCCTCGCCAGCGGTCGGTCGAATGCGCGCCGTTCGGCCAAGCAGCAGCGCGCCGACCGCCGCGCCCTCGTGACGGCGCTAGCGCAGCTTAGCCGGTCGCCGGGCTTCGACTTCTGCGCGTTCTACGACGGCTTCTGGCGCGATAATGTGCTCATGCCCGTCGCCAAGCTCAACCCCGACGGACGCAGCTACGTGTCGCTCAACCGCTGCGTCACGTTCGTGGACGAGCTGCGCTTCATGCTCACGCTGCCGCGCACGCTCAAGGCGCAGCACTTTGAGCAGCTGCTGGAGTTCCTGCGAACGCCCGACTGCGATGTGCTGAGCCAAAAGGACCGAGAAGTGCTTCTCTCGGAGATGCAGGCGCGCCCGAAGACCGTAACGATGACCGTCATCCTGGACGTGTCCTCAGCGGTTCTTCAACCGAGTACGATCCAGGGTCTCACGAAAGTGTTCAAGGCGTACGCAGAGACTCCAGAGGAGCAGCTTAGGAAATGCGCGGTGCGGTTCACGCCGGTGATGCTGTGGTTCGATCAGTGTCGCGTCTCGGACCCTACCCTGTGGGACGCGCTGGCCTCGCTGTTCGAGGCATCAAGCTCGCCGATCCCCGCTCTCGTGCTCTTTTACTCGCGCATCAAGTCCGATCGGCACCACCTGCAGGGATTTCGCCAGTTCATTCACCGCTCCGTGGCAACACCCGCCAAGTCGTCGCTGCGGTCGCTCAACTTCCTGGGCACGCAAATCAAGTTCGACCAGGTCGCAGCCATCTTCTCGGCGCTGTGGTACCCTAACAATCTCCAGGAGTTGTGCCTGGAACACTTTTGCGAGGCTGGATGCAGCCACAAGATGCTGTGGCAGTGGATCGCGCTCGGCGTGTTCCATCCAGACTCCAAGTCGAAGCTGCGGCACCTGAACTTGACGCATTTCTACTTCGAGGATTTTGACCTCACCCTTCGCGACAGGTTGCTCACGTCAGCAGCGCCGGTCAAAGTCCTTCTATATATGTGGAGACTTTTCCGTTATGATGATGGCCTGGAGTTGCCAGACGACCGACGTCGGGTGGTGCGCTTCGAAATGGGGGCCAAGTTGCGAAGGATAGCGGACCCGTGCTCCTCGGTGCTGTTCGAGTTTAGCGACGGTGACCGCGAGTATGAGGTCAGCTACTTGAATATGCGATGGGTCTGCGTGCTCATTCCTGGGTATGGGCTCGGGTGGGTGCGCGCCAAGTCGATTGTATCCCAGCGCGATATACCTTCCCAGGTGGTTGTCCCCGCCGATCCCAACACCCCACCTGCGCTACCTCGACAACAACTCCAGTCATTCACGTATCGCGATATTGCGACTGCGGGCAATGTGATCGCCGTCGTGCGGCTGTTGGGCGATGCACTCGAGGCGCTGGACCTCGAGAACTCGGAGATCAACGGAGACGAGCTGGCACAGATCCTGCGCATGTTCCCGCGGTTAGAGACACTGAATATCCGCGCGCCAGCAGACGCTGGGCTACAACCGCTGCTGCAGTATTGTCGTGAGGTGACGGAAGGCGGCAACACGCGCTGTTCCTTAATTACGCTCGAGGTGAGCGTGCAATCCAGTGAGGAGATCCATCAGCTCGTGCAGTTACTGAGTGAAACCAGCGGGAAATCAATCGCGCGCATCCATCTGTACGTGAAGCATAACGAAGCCATGCGAGCGCTGCGTGAGATGGCGCGTGTACTGGCTCACAACCGCTCGCTCGCGTACCTGGGCATCTTCACGCGCTTTGACGAAGGCGTATGGTCGCTCTTCCGCGATTTCCATGGCGAAGTGCTCCGGCTCGCGTTCCCATTGACGCACAAGCTGGCTCTGCTGAGCGTGATGCGGGATCCCGTCTCGCAGGGGTGGTCGATCCGGTCGCTGGACGCCGGCGTGCTCTCCATCATCTTCCAGTTTGCGTCCGTGCCCGTGAGGCGTGAGGTCCACATCTTCGACGAGTACGAGTGAGCTTTGGTGTCGTTGGTCGTTTGTTGTGCTGTGTGAGTGTTTGGCGAAGTCATTTGAACGAGAATAAGATAGCTTGGGTGTCGAGCAGATCTCTTCTCGACTAAGAACCACGAAATAAGATCGAAACCATACGTAGCTGTTCGCTTTATATGCAAAATAAGACGTGACACATACAGATACATCGGCAGCGGAATACAGGAACGGGACGGCGAATGTGTAGCTCGAGCCTTCAGGCACACAGGTCTTCTTCGTGGCTTCTTCACGGCATGGCAGTCGCGCGCTTCTTGTCCATCCATGTGCGCAGCCACATGTCGCGGTGCTTGCCCGGGGCCATAACGAGGAAGATCTCGGCGCTCGCCTGATCCATGACGACGTTGATGGCGTCCACCACGTCCTTCGGGTCCCACTGCGCGCCGTAGCTCGTCTGGATCACGCGCGCAGCCTTCTGGCACGCCGTCAAGCTGCTGTCCGTCGACTTGTCGCTCTCCGACCCGGTGGAGGACGCGTCTGTCTGCGCCGGGGGCGGCGGCGAGCTGTTGCGGCTCGGGTGTGTTTGTGGGGCGCACAGCATCTCATCCTGCGCGTCGATCCAGAGCTCCTTGCGCTCGTCCACCTTGACCTGAATACGCGCGGCGACACCCGTACCGCTGTCCTTCTCGACCGCGAGCACGCGCGCGTTCCACCACTCTGGATAGCTCTTGTTGGGCACGGGGAAGCCCACTTGCACCTGGTCATTGACCGCGAAGTTGCGCCAATTGCGCACGCGCGAGTGCAGCGGCGCCAGTCGTGGCGAGTTGCGCGGTAGCCACTCGTCCCACTTGGCTGTCCATCCGCGATAGTGCACCTTGACGCGCTCCTCGTCCATCGCCACCACGCGCGACTCGTACCTGCGGGTCGCATTCGTTAGAACGTGATACTCATGATACTCTTGGGCGACGCGTCTTACCACTTCTTGTCCGTGTCGAGCGCGTCGATCAGCTGCCCGACGGCCAGCGAGTAGCGCCACGCCTCTCCGTACTGGTCGTTAACCAGCATCTGCTCGATGGACGCGGTCGCCTCCTCGACCTGCTCTTCTTCCTCCTCTTGGGCGTCGTTGGGCCCGTCGCTGCTGCTGTCCCAGTGATCCTCCAGCACCGTCACCGGCGCGATCTCCGGGTCCGAGAGCACGCACCACTCGTCGTCCTCGCCTCTGGCACCGCCGCTCGCTGTGGGCTCCGCCATCGGCCGCTGTAGATGGAGCGTCGAGTCCTGCGTGGGCTTGTTCTTCGTGCGTCGGATTGCGATGTTCTTCTTCGAGGTACATGCGAGGTGGGAGGTGAGAAGGGTGGAAACCTGTGGAAACGCATACATCCTTTCGGGGGGAACCTGCGGAAACGAATGTCCCCGTTGCCTGGAACTGCATCTTTTTCCTTCGAGCTGGGATTTGTACCTTTTTGATGGATCACAGTACCATTGGAATGGGTAGCGCCTGATTCAAGGTACATGTACCACGACAGATGGGAGTGCATTTCGAATGACGGAGTGGTGGTTCCAAAGTTGAAGTGGCGTCTTCACACCCTCAGGGCCAAATCGGATTCCTGTCCTATGATCTCTGTCAGGGTGTCGATCTCGGTGAGCAGAAGCACCCTCGATGCGGAAGGTACCCACTCGACTACGGCGACGATTACAATCGATGGGTGTCCCGGTACGCTGCTGTGAAGTATGTCGCTGCTGACTCGTGTTCTGTTGACCAATGGTCCCCCTGTGAGAACACGACCGTGCAGTTACTGTACCAGTGACGTACACAGTGGATGCCTCGACTTGTGACAACCTGTAGTGTGTGGTACTTCGAAGTATGATCCCAGCAGTTTGTAGCGAATCGAATCATACCATGTGGGCACAATGTAGTCTCCTGACACAAACCGTCCTCCAGAAAGTGGACACTCGCATTTACCCCCCTCAATTCAAATTTGAATTGAATCCTTTCGTCAATTCATCTACAACAACCAGCGTTGAATCGTCGGTGGGGCTCCTATTGAAGTTAGCTCTTTCCTATTTTCTTTGCAGCCTCCTCCCCCTTTTCCGATCCTTTTTCCTTCTCCAATTGCCAAAATCCTCCACTCCAGACGGACTCCAAGCGCCTCGCGACCAGACCGCCGAGGACGAGAGCATCCCGCAAGCAGCAGCAGCAGCAGCAGCAGCAGCAGAAGAAGAAGACCAGCGCCCGCGACAGTCCTCCAGTGCAACTGTCCGTGTTGCAATCGGCCCGTTCTCTCTACTGTCACAAGCCAAAAAGCGAAGCATACGCAAGCCAAGCCACTGAGCGGAGCGGGTCGCGCGTGTCGGTCCGTTGCCCCTCCCTTCACTGTTCTCCCTGTGCGTGCGAGAGGAGATCTCCGCCATGTCGGGCATCGAAGAAGGTGCGTTGCGTGTGTATGTCTTCGTTGTATGAGCGAAAAGGTGCTGACGCGTTGACGATGGCAGTCATCCCGGACGCGGCGGCGATTGAGCGCGTGGAGGCCGCGAGCACGGTCAGCGCCGGCGGCAGCAGCACGGGCGGCGGCTCGGAGAAGGCGCTGCCGGCGCGTAAGGAGCGCAGCAAGTCGCGCGACATGGGCAAGCGCATGGGCGGCGGCCAGAAGGGCGTGTGGGGCAACCCGGGCGAGATCCTGACGACCGTGCCCGCCGACGAGCACGACCCCAACTACGACAGCGAGGCCGAGGACAACGCGATCCTCGTGTCGGGCGAGAAGGTCGCGCCGGTCGCCGCCGCCAAGGTGATCGACCCGGACACGCTGCCCGACGAACTGACGGTGAACCCGCCCGCGGAGATCAAGAAGCGCGTCGCCGAGATCATCGACGAGTACCTGACGAGCGGCGACGCCGACGAAGTCCGGAGGTGCGTTGAATCGATTGGATGATGGATAATGATCGGGTGCTGACGTCTTTTGTGTTGTCAGCTCGCTGCACGAGATCAAGGACCTGGAGCCGTACAAGTACGAGGTGGTCAAGCGCGCCATCACGATCGCCATGGACAAGCACGACAAGGAGCGCGAGCTCGTGTCGCGGCTCATCTCGGAGCTGTACCTGAACGGTCTCTCGCGCTCTGAGATTGCGCTCGGCCTGCGCCGCGTGCTGCTTCAGGCCAACGAGCTCCAGATCGACATTCCCACGTAAGCCCCGCGCTTGATCCGCAGTCATCTGCTTGTACTCGTCAGGTTCCACTGACTCGGATGCGGTTGATGACAGCGCCAAGAGTATGCTCGCGATCTTCATTGCGCGTGCGATAGTGGATGAAGTAGTCCCGCCGAGCTTCCTGGAGGACCCGTTCGTGACCGACTACGCGCCGGATATTGCCGCAGATGCCATCAAGAAGCTGAGCATCAACCACGGCACGGCGCGCATGGAGAAGGCGTGGGGCCCTGGCGACGGAAGACCCGTCGAGGAACTCAAGGTCGCGATCGACCAGCTGACGAAGGAGTACCTGCTCTCGCGCGACCTCGAGGAGGCGGCGCGGTGCGTGCGTGAGCTCAACGTGAAGCACTTCCACCACGAGGTGGTCAAGCGTGGAATCACGAACGCGCTCGAGGAAGGCGGCACCGCCAACGGCGAGGCCATGTCCTCGCTGCTCGCGTACCTGGTGACGCAGGAGGTCGTGTCGTCGGAGCAGCTCATTAAGGGCTTCGAGAAGTTCAAGCTCGTGCTCCCCGACGTCGCACTCGACATCCCCAACGCCGCGGCGCTCTTCCAGGCCATCGTCGCGCGCGCGATTAGCGACGGCATCCTGCCCAAGGGCTTCGACGCCAGCGCCACCCCGCAGTAGGTGACGCCCGCGTCGTCGAGCGGTGAGCGCGTTGGTTGATCTGACGCTCTGATTCCGCTATGTGCGCACTTTCCTGCCTCCTTCACCCTCTATGGGCTGGCGGCCGCGCGACTGCATCGAGTAAACCATTCTAGGAACTTCAAGCGGCATCGTCAGCCCCACACAATACTAATGAAAACACCACAAAAACAACGCGAGACGCAGTCGCATGAGCGTTGATCGAGGTTTGCCGTTGTTGTTGCATCATGCTGCGGTGGAGGATCGTCATGCAGCGAGGTCGATGCTTTGGATCCAGCTGCTGGGTCATTGGTGGGCTCCAGCTTAGATCAACATCAGATTGACCTTGTCAACAGCACTCGAGCAAACGCATCATCACGGCACGGTCCAAAGACACGAAGCACTCCAACTCGGAGGGAAAACCCTGTTGAACAAGCCAAACATTCACGACACTCGATGTCACCCAGGTGATCGGGGCATCCGACATCGAAGCAGTAAAGTGGTTCGAAAGTAGAACGTACCGTTCAAACCAACACCACACGACAACAAAATCTTCTGACTTGCGAAACTTTGCCAGGTTCCCCCGAGATCACTGTCCACCCAAGAAACGCCATAAACCGCCTCACTCCTTGCCGCCTCAGATGCGATAGGAGGAGAATCGCCCAGTGTCCGGAAGCGACTCGCCGCAGCCCTTGCAATCGTTGTCGTACTTGTCATTCGCCGTGAAGCATCTGGCGCAAGTTGGAGCACGACATGACGTGAGTATTTACACAGAGTGACACCAGGAATGCGGACCAAACGCTTACATGGAGCAGAGCCACGAGTCGCGCGTGATCTTGTGGTGGCTCGGTCCAAAGCAGCGTTTTCGGTGGCATCGCAGGCATGCGGTGTCCCACGTGCTGACGTCGGTGCGGCAACGAGTCGCCGGGCACTTCCACGTGTCCCGAACGACTTCAAACTGCGCATTCAGGATCCGTTGCGTATGCACATCCATGGGCCTCACGCCAATTAGTGAGCTCTTGACATGTTTCGCTGAAGGAACCAGACATGCAAGCAGTTGCGTCAGAAAAAGTCCTCAAGAGCAAGCAGTGCAGCATTCCAAGACAGTACCGTTGAGCTCTTCGACAGCGGCAGCAGCACCTTCCTCGGTCAGGAACGTGACGCACGCGTCACCCCGAGCTTTCAACGTACGTTGGCACGTGAACACGTCGATGGCTGGGAAATTGGTCTCACGATCAGTCTGTTCGATAGCACACAGCATAATAGTGTCAACACCCCAGCAAGCGAGCATGAATGATCTGCAATCTGACATGCCTCGACGCCAAACGGTGCGAAGATCTCCCCGAGCTCTTCTCCGCAGATGGCTGGGTTGAAGCCCGTGACATACACACGTCGCGCCATGAGCGCCGGATCGACCGCGACGCTTTCCAAGTCAAATCGGATATCCTCGCGCTTCTCCATTTCCATGTCAATCTCGGGGTCCGACTCGGAAATGTACAAGTCGTTGCCGTCATCAAAGCTCGCCAACGCGCCAGACTGAGGTGATGTGTTCCTTTTCCGTCGGGGATCACCAGCATTAATCCGAGAAGACTCTGCAGTTTTGTGCTTTTTGCTCACGTCATTGTCGCGAGCATCTGCGTCACGATAAGAGCCACTGCTGCTACTGGAGCGCTTCTTGTCGTTGCATGACGGAGAAACCGAGCGCTTCCTCGAATCCTTCTCGTATCGATACGCGTCTCGATCAGCCGAGCGCGAGCGCTTTCGCCCTGGCGAAGGAGAACGAGCGCGTTGCTTGCTGCTCTTTTTCTCACGACTTGCCCAGTCACGATCACGATCACGATCATGATTACGTCGGTCACGTTCTCTGCTACGCGGGCTGGGTGAGCGAGAGGAGACTCGGCGTTTCTTGTCCCCACGACCACCGCGACTCTCTTTCTCTTCATACCGTTTATAACTGTGTCGTGGTGGTGACGGCGTTCGAGACCGACGCCAATCGTCTCGACCCTTTGTGCCATCGTTGCTTGGCCCATAGTGAGATGCCCGTTGCGTGTTGCCGCCTCTTTGAGATTTTCCGCGGTACTTGTTGGACTTGTCTATGATTGAATGGTTGTTACCTTCGCCGTATCGACTTGCTTTCTTGGGCGACGTTGCTTTCTCCGTCTTTTTTGACGACCGCAATGCGCTTTCAGTAGCCTTCGGACACGGCTCAGGTACTCCACTGGTGAATGCGATTCCTTTCTTGGGGATAGGAATTCGGTCCCAGTCAGGTTCTTTCGCTTTGCTCGTCACGATGGGGACGCCAGTTCGCGCCGACTCCGCTTGGAGCTTCTTGAACGCACTTGGTCGCTTGTACCCGTTGTCACGATCCATGAACGCGCTGCCTTCCTCCTTGCCATCGATGTGCAACGCATCGTACAAGCTCATCTGGGGATCGCGCCGGAACTGGTGCTCTCTGGTCCCGTTCGGTGCTGAATACAGCGTGCCACCACTAATTCCACTGCTGCAGTCGCCACCTCCACCACCATATCTCGACGGGGCGGTAACTGGCGTGGGTTTAGTCGGTGCACTCTTCGTCGCTCCACTGGATCCCGATTCGCTTGAGCCGGAGTACGAAAGATATCGTGCTGAGCTATCGCCGTCCGCCGCATCCTGTGAGCCAGTCGCCTCCAAACGATGATTGCTCTTCGTAGTCTTTCGGAGTCCATTGGACCCCGTTGGTCGGTCGGATTGTGCGTATCGCTGCTTCAGGGTCAATGAACCGTTATCTTTCTGTGTCGCTCCAGCGTGTGCCTGGCGTGTCGCAGCGGAGTTGGAAGCTCGGCTCGGGGTTTCACCCCGGTCTAGTACTTTGATTGAACGGCGAACCACTGGATGCTTGCCCTTCATCGTGACTGGCGTTTCTATCTTCTTCGGTCGCAAGCCGTTCGACCCCACCGAGGTTGCTACCCCCGAATAAGTAGCCACGTCCGACTTCGCACCTTCAGACGACTTCTTTGCCTTGATGAAGTCTGCCTCGGGGTGAACAGGGATCATCTTTCGAGTCTCCACCGTTTTCTTCGGCTTCAACTTCAACGGCTTGTAGTCGAAGAACTGCTGTACGCCTGGCACAGAAGAGGGCTGTTCACTCCCGTGGGTGTCATCAGGACCAGCGCCAGTGTCGCTATCGTCGCTGTAGTCGAGCTTAAGGTCGTCGCTCTCTGGTTCCTCGTCCAGAACAACAGTGTCCGCATCAGAAGCATCGCCTCCGTCGTCGTTTTTGCTTGTTCGTGACTCTGAACGCTCTGCAGAACTGGAAGAAGGCTGGTCTTCAGTGGTGTCGCCTTGATCGAAATCAAAGTCCACGGTCCCAGTGTCGGAGACTTCTCCATCTTCGTTGGCATGCTCAGCCTCTGGAGGATTGACTGGAGCTGCACTCGCACTTTTAGAAGATGAGGAGTTTGCTGACGTGTTCTCCTTGTCCGATTCGTCGCCGTCCGAAGCAAGCTCAGATGTCTCGTACCCTTCTTCAGTTGCTCTTGAAGCATCACCAGAAGACGACGTCGCCGCAGGTGCTTGGCTCTTGTCGGTCGCTGTCGACTTGCCCTTCGTGGCCTCTGCTTCCCGACTCCGGAAAGATTTTGGAACCTTGAGCCGTAACAGCGTCGGGTTCTTCCCATTGGCAGGAACAGCGCTTCCGTTCTTCCAACCGTTTGCAGAACCTCGCGTGTCCTCAGATGCATTCGCGTCGTCGTCGCTCGAGCGGAGATCGATCGTTGGCGGGGAGACTCCGTCGATGTGGCCATTCTCCGTGGGCGTAGTAATCTGTGGACCGATCTTGCCTACGCGCTGATCACTACGAGCATCGGACCGCCGTGCTCCTGCTGTAGACGAAAATCCAGTATCAGACGTCGAGTCGCTTTTAACTGACTTCGAGCCCGAAGCTGACTTCTTCGTCTTCCGCTTGGCCGGCGATGACTTATTCAGTCTCTTCAGCCGTTTCCGCTTATTTGAAAGGGACTCGTCGTCGCTGTTCAGATAATCGTCACTGAGCATATCGTCCTTGTCGACTGGTTCCTCAGGCTCAAAGTCGACTAGATCCTCACTCGGGGAGTAGTCGTTATCGTCACCCGACGACACATCGTCACTATCGCTGTCTTGAGTGTAGTACTTGACTTTCTGCTGCACGTAGCGTTGTTCTTCAGCAGATCCAATCCCGAAGTGCCGAGTCCGCTTGCGATTCCGCTTGGCTAGAGACTCCTTCCGTTGCAGGACGGTCGGATCGCGCTCGCCTGACACCCAACTGAGCATTTCCGACGCAACCGCCTCTGGGTCGACAGGGTTCACGGGTTTCTTCTTGGCTGCATTGTGGTTGCTGCTCGCATCAACAGGCTGCTTCGGGTTCTGACCGACTTCTTCAGTATGTGCTCCATTGGGCTGCATCGACGCACCAAACCCTGCTCTCCGAGCCTTGTCCTTCACAGCGGAAATGGACGCATCCTGGTAACCGTTGGCAGCGTGCGGCGGGGTACTCTCCTCGGTCTTGTGCTCCGCCCCCATGTCGCTGTGGACGTGCACATCCAGCTGCAAGGCCCGCATCAACTCCTTGACGTTCTCATCGCTCGACAGCGACATGCCAATCGACGTCAGCGCGACTGTGCGGGTGGTCGATGTCGACGCTGTCACCGATGATGTTACTGTTCCCCTCATTGTCCCAGCTCCATTACTCCGCAGCATCGCGTTTGGCAGGCTCGCGATCAAATGTGACGGCATCTCGATGGGCTTCAATGTCGAGTCTACCGCGGCCACAGTTGATGCAGCGGCAACCGTCGCCGTTGTAGTCGCTGCGGCGCTGGTCCCTACCGCCTCCGCCTGCAGCAGTGCGCTCATGTCCTCTGCATTCACGTCGCTGAGAAAGTCCAGCGCCGCAAGGTCTTCGTTGTCCTCCTCCTGGCTGCACCGCAGCGCGCGCTGGTGGTCGACGAAGGCCATGTGCGCGTTGACGCGCAGGAACACGTCGCGCCGTTGCTCGGCCGCCGCGCGCTGCTCGGACCGAAGCCACGTGCGCGCGCGCTGCACCTCCATCTCCCACACGTCCACCATCGCTGTTCTTGCTCCCGACTCGCGACAGCGTCACACCCAGAGACACACCAAGACGCACTCGCGAGCACCAAACGCACTCGAGGCCACCGCCAGTGCAACTGATCGAGGCGGCGGCCGCTCCACTTCCTCCTGCTCCTCCTTTAGGCCTCCGCCTCCCTCTCTTGCCTGGCGGCCGCCGTCGATGCGGAGGATCGCACTTTCTTCTTAGTCGCCGCCCGCGGGTTGCCTCTTATTCCTCCTCGCCGCAGCAGCTGGCAGCCGGATCGCCTCCTAGTGCAGCAAAAAGCGGCAGTGTTCCCCCTAGAAGACCATCACTCCTGGGCATTGGGGGCGTTTAAAACGGTGATGGTCATCAAGTCTGTGTTTTAATCAGTTAAGGATACTGTAAACGTGACTGGAGGAAATTAGGTGGAATTAAAGGGTTACGCTTTCTCGGTGTAACCCGTGACTCTCATGCAAGTCACAACGCAAGAAGCGGGAATGGCCCAGAAGGCGGTGGAGGCGGAGGGCGAGATGGTGACGAGGCTGCGCGGCTACGACTTCTTCCGCGCGATCGGCTCGCCGCAGCGCATCGTAGCGCCCATGGTAGGCCTCCGCTCGCTGTCTGCGCAGTCTTAGCGGTCATAATGAAGCGCTGACGTAGGTGTGACCCTTCGTTCATTGTGGCATGGATGCATTTTGTAGGTGGACCAGTCGGAGCTGGCGTTCCGCATGCTGTGCCGGCAGCACGGCGCGCAGCTGTGCTACACGCCCATGTTCCACAGCCGCCTGTTCGCCGAGAGCGCCGAGTACCGCGAGAAAATGTTCGAGAAGCACATCCATGACCGACCTCTCGTCGTCCAGGTCACTACTCTCTAAAGGTGCTCGCATCAACCCACCACGACACTCACACGGTATCATTCCTTGTTATGCTGCCTACAGTTTTGCGGAAATGACCCCGACACGGTGCTGGCGGCGGCCAAGCATGTTGAAGGCCACTGCGACGCCGTCGACCTGAACCTCGGGTGCCCGCAGGTTCGCTCCGCCTCTGCTCAAGCCGCTGTCATGGAGCTGATACTTATCACTTCGTACTCCGCTGGTGTGATTGAATGCAGGGCATCGCGCGCAAGGGCCGCTACGGTTCGTTCCTGATGAAGGAGAAGGACGTGGTGCGCGCGATCGTGGAGAAGCTGAGCGCCAACCTGTCGGTGCCCGTGACGGTCAAGATCCGCGTGTTCCCGGACAAGCAGGAGACGCTCGTGTTCGCCGACATGCTGCAGGCCGCGGGCTGCGACCTGCTCACGGTGCACGGGCGTACCAAGGAGATGAACAAGACGGCCGTGCGCGAGGTGGACTGGGACATCATCCGGCAGATCAAGGCACGGCTGTCTATCCCCGTGATCGCCAACGGCGGCATCGAGACCCACGAGGACATTGCGCGCTGCCTTGAAGCGACCGACTGCGACGGCGTCATGAGCTCTGAGGCGCTGCTCGAGAATCCGGCGCTGTTCGCGGACGCCAACAACACGCCGGGCGTCGACATCCGCTACATCGACCTCGCGCAGCAGTACCTCGACTGCGCGGCGCAGTACCAGCCCGCGAGCGACAAGATCATCCGCGCGCACCTGTTCAAGATCCTCTTCCAGGACCTGCGCGTGCACACGGACCTGCGCGACGCGCTCGCGGACGCCAAGAACCGCGAAGCCATGATCGCGATTGTCAATGAGTTGTGCTCTCGTTTGGAGATGGAGGACGGACGCATCAAGTACACGGCCGAGACAAGCTGGTACCGCCGGCACCGGAAGGGCCAGGAACTCGTGCGCAAGCGCAAGGAGTCGATGGAGAAGGTCGAGTCGGGCTTCGGGCTGCTGTTTGGTTAGTCCATTGCGAGGAAACGTCTTGCGGCCACCAATAGACACGTGCACGGGGCTGGACATCACGAACGAGAAGTTGCTTGTGTCTCTATTATCGTTGGGTGCGTCCTTGTTCTCCGACTGCGAACGTGTGGGGTCGTCTCTCGGTTGGCTTGGTCTTCTTGCTGGTGGACGCATATCGACAGCCAAGTAAGCACAGCACATGAATGTCAAGGCAACACAAAGTGACGCCATCGCTCCGCGAATGCCATCCACTTATCCACCCTTGGCCAGGTCCATTTGTTCATCCACCCTCGACGACAGCCCCATGCCCCACCCGAGCTTCTCGCGCTTGGGGTGCGCCGAAGCTGCCGCACGTTCGCCTCCGCTCCCGCTGCTGCTTTCCTCCTCCTTGACAGACAGCGCGCTGAACTGGAAGCTAGCCGGAAGCGGCACATCGTCGTCGCCGCCGGTCATCTCCACGCCACCGTCTTTGCCGCGCTTCTTGGCGCGGCGCGCGCTCCGATCCGAGTTCTCGCCGCCCTCCTTGTCCATCGACAGCGCGCGCTTGTACCGGTGTCGATGACCAGACTTTTCACTGCTGCTGCCGCTTCCTCCACCGTTACCGTGGTTGCTACCGCTCTTGCTCGGCTTGGATCGATGTGACGATGACGATGACGATGATGTATGCCGCCGCTTGGACTTGAGGTGCTGCAGCAGCTTCTTCTTCTGCATGGGGAACGTCGCCGGCAGCATGCTGAAATCAAAAGCATACTCGGTACCAGCAACACGCTCTTCTTCGCGGCGCACATCGTCGAAGAACGCCATGTCCAGGATCTTCTTGGTGCTGACGCGCTTGCTTGGGTCGAGTTGCAGCATGGCCTCCAGCACGTCGATCGCATCCTCAGGAAACTCCGGGTACTTCTTCTTCTGCTCGATCATCGTCTTGCGCACGCGCATCTTATATTCGTGCTTGGGCCTGAACGCTCGGTAGAGTCGCAGCTTTGATCCCTCCTCCCATGAGCTGTTGGGCGTGCCGCACAATCGAAAGATCAAGTCAAGTTGCACACGAACGTCCTGTCCTTGAAGGAACGGTACGCGGTCCAGCAGAATCGCCAGCACCACGCAACCGGCCGACCAAATGTCCGAGCGCCACGTGTACAGTGTCTCCCCCAGCAACACCTCGGGCGCCGTCACGTACAGCCACGACCCGTAGCATTGTTCCTTGCGCTCGTTCTCACTCATCGTGTACGCCGTCGAGCCGCTGCTCACGCTGTTCTCCTTGTCCTTGACGGTCGCTGTTCTACGCACAGAGTGATAGCCGCCGAGCTTGACACCGTGCTTATAAACGAATACTGTGAACACAAGACGAAGGCACACGCAGTCATGTTAGTAAACAAAACAATCGACCGAGGGATCAAGATCGGGAATACGTACGGTGAGACGGCGCGACAAATCGGTGGACGTAGTTGCGGTCGTGGAGCGCGGCAAGCGCGGTCAGCATGTCGAATATAGCCTTCTTGCGCAGTCGGAGCGGGAGGCCCACTTTCGCCTCAAAGATGCCCGAATAAATGTGAAGCGGCTGCTCGAACGCCAAGTAGTGCTTCTTGTGATCTAAACGGTCCAGCGTCGCTGGGAGAACGGATCCATTCACGTCGGTTGTAGCAGTTGAAGTCACCGAGGCAGCGAGCAGGTCCGTGATTCCCATATCGACATCGCCATCTGCGCCTGGTTGTTGCTGCTCTTTAGGCTCTTCCGGGAACACAATTCCATCGAGCTTGACAAACTTGTCCGGGAAAGTTGAGTGCAAGGTGATGGCAGCTGACAACTCGCGCGCCGCGGCACTCGCGATTCCGTGAGTAGCTGAGAAAGTCGTCACTTCTTCTCGGTACGGCCACGGCTGCAGATACAGCTTCTGTCCAGCGAGCAGGCACTTGCAGTCTTGTGAGACGTCACCGAGGTATGTCAGCTTGCGGATGCTCTCGATGTTCGTGATCTCAGTCGTATGCAATCGGTCAACAGTCGGGGCAACGAGTTTCACGGCACCGCCACTTGTACCACCGCCCGTCGCAGGGGTACGCAACACGGCTTTTTTTCGGAAAACAGTCGAAGCCGAGATACTCTCGGTGGCGTTGTCACGATGCTTGACCGCTGCCGACAGGGCCTTGGAGTCCCCGCGACTGCTGCATCGAGTCACAAGCGAGCTGCTGAGGCTGGTAAACGTGATGAACTCGGTGTTTTTCTTGTCGTTGGCGCTGATAGGTGAGGCGGAAGTCGATCCACCAGTCGACGGCATTGAGATCCACGACTTCAAGAGTCGAGTGATCAGCTCACTGACGGCGACCGGCTTGTCGTGCAACACAGCAAAGCGCTCGGTATCAAACTCACCATTCGCAGCGTTCTTCGAATCCGCCGAAGACTTCTGGTTCTCCAGCCTTGTCCACCGATCCTTGAGACTAGTACAGATCGTCGACGCGCAGTCAAACAGCATACCCGACTCCAGCTGATTAGTGGATATGTCTAGTCGCGGGAGGTAGTCTGGGGTCGATGGAAGGGTTAGCTTCGAGCTGGATATGGAGCGAAGCTTGAGTGCCTCAACAACAGCAGCACCGAGATATGCTACGCTGAGTACGACGCACTCGACAGACAAGTGCATCCACACACGGAGCCTCAGAGTCTCGGCGATGAGATGCTTCGCTTCGCGTTGGACATCCGCCGGAGGAATCGGCGTCGACAATGCAGTCAGTGTATTCCCCGACTCTGACGACGACTTCTTGCGATTCTTCGCCGTCGTCAACACGTCCAGCAGTGCGTAAGGATCTTCGCCGCTCAGATCGAAACAGAGGCCGTCAAGCAGCTCGTTCTCGGCCGCAACAAGGTGCCGCTCTTGCGCACGAAAGTTGTCAGAGTCCGGCGAAAGCTTCTCGTCAGACTGGCTTGTGCGGTACTTCTCATTGTATACCTCGTTCACAAAGTCTGTCCACGACACCTTGCGCGAGTGGGCCTTCAAGAACAGGTAAAGCATTGCGGCGGCGTGGTACTCGACGTTCGTTGGCATGGGGTGGAACGTGAAGTAGCGATGCAGGGCCAGGATCGCGCTAGTTGCGTCGCCACGGTCCAGGTGGAGTCGCTTAGCGATGTGCAGGATGCCCTTGACGAACTTGGTGCGCAGCGATTCCTCCAAAGCGGCAGACATCCCGGCGCGTTGACTTGCAGACTCTTCCACTTCGTTCATGGGGATCAGCCAGTTGAGCTTGCGACCGTAGGGGTACGGCTCCGATATCTCGTCCATCGTGGTGTCCTTGCTGTCCCCATTGGAATCGCTGGCGAGAGTAGAACTGTCGGTTGCTCTACTTGCCTCCCGCTGTCGAATCATCACTTTCGTCTTGCCGCGACGAAAGCTTTCCAGTTCACCGTTCCCCGCGATGAAGACACGTAGAGTCGATCCGCCAAGCGGGCGATTGTTCAGCTTCGTCTTATAGTCTAGCGCATCTTCAGGCGATTTCAGCTCGACCAGCGCCCACCCAGTGTTGTCGTCGAAGAAGAACAAGTCGATGCTCACCAGAGAACTGCTAGTAGCACCGTCGTGGTCGACTCGCTTCCGTTCGTCAAACAGTCGGCGGAAGGTACGCTCGTCATACTTGCGCGGAATGTTCTTCACAAGAATTTTGCTCGACACGGGCAGATCTCGCTTGCGTATGGTCACATCATGATCAGCACCTTCGCGCTCCCCAGACTCGCTGGGAGAAATGGAGACGGATGTGGCCGCTGAGGGTATGTTGGAACTGGGAGACGGCGTCGAGGTAGGCGGCAACGGCGATGTCTCCGCGCTCGAAGTCCCTTGCACGTCCGAAATTCGCCGCTTCGGGATGGAGAACACTTCCTTCGTAAGCTGGTCCTCGGACATGCCATCAAGAGGCGAGTAAACCTGCCACCCGTCTTCCTGGAGGCTGATAATGGTCTCCCTTGTATCTTCATTCGTGAGGTCAACAGCAGCGCCGTGCATAGCGCCTTCGTACTCGACTTCATACTTGTCGTTCTCCTCGTCGTATCTGGAAACAAACGACGTCAGCATCACGTGCAATGTGCGTATTGGGGCTGTATATCGGGCGACAGTATTCGTACCCAGTAACGATTGCGACTGAGTAGACGGACTGCTCCTCCGGCGACTTGAAAATGCGGATCCGACGGTCGATAATCGCCGCGCCGATCTCCTCGATCGTTGGCTCCCGGAAGAAGCCCTTGGACGATTCATCTTTGACGACGTCGCCCTCGGTACCGATGACTCCTTTACACGTCGGCGCTCCACAATAGCATCTACGCACGACGAGCACGATAAGCCAACCTGTTCGTCGTTCCAGACCAATTGCAACAGGGTAAAGAGCCGAGAACGTACGTGATCTGTCGCGAACCCAGCGCCTTCCATTGATAATCAAACGTCAGCTCCTCGCCCTCGGCGATGTCCCGCAGTGCAACCACGGCGATCCGCGTCTCTCCGTGCACGGTCCACTTCTCCGTCTTACAGTTCGGCTCGCAGCTGTGGTTCACGAAGCGCGTAAAGCTGCCCTTGTTGCGCGCATCAATGTAGATGCCAGGCGCCAATAGCAGGTAGTAAAAGTTCAACTCGTGCTGATGTCAAATCACAGTCATCGCACGCATTTAGACAGAGCTTACGATCATATGCGATGCCTTTGGGATGACGCTCGCGTTCCAAACATCGACGAGAACGCAGCAAAACACAGTTAACACGTACCCGGGGGACTGACTTGAGACGCCGCGCCAGCTCGCGCTGGTCGATGATCTCGCCCACGTACTCGCCCACGACGCTCGACTGCGTGATATCCTCGCGCGTGCGCACGCCGTAGCCCTTCTTCTCTGTCTACTCAGCCGTGCATTCCTCAGTTAGTCTGTTTGCCTCATTTATTGTATACCAGAGAAGCACGCGCTCACCAGGAACGGCTCGAGGTCGGGGAACCGCTCAGGGTGCTGCAGGCGCTGGTTACGGCAGAACTCGGCGACCGGGCAGTTGTCCCCGCACTCGACGTACGTGGCGAAGTTGAGGCACGAGACGTCGTCGCAGCGCCGCACGTCGCCATCCTCGCGCTCGCCGTCGTCGGGCGGCGTGCACATGCACACGTTCGCGTCCTCGTCGCTGTCCTCGCGCCGCCGCAGCCGCTCGCGCTGCACGTGCGGCAGCGGGTACTCGTTCTGCTGGATCAGCTCTACGTTGCGGATCGCCTTGAGGTGCTCGAAGCTCGCCGCGCGGCCCGACGCGTCCGTCCCCGATGCGCGCGCGTCCTCCGAGCTCAGGCTGCGCGACCGCCGATGCGCGCCGCCATGACGGGACGACATAATTGCTGGCTGGTCCCCCTCGGCTTACGCACTCCTGCACACGCAGAAAGGGCCCCTGTCGTCGCCTGGAGGTCGCTCGCTCGCTTGGCGCCGGCCGCGTGCTTCTCTTCCAGGGCGCCCGTCTGTCTCTCTTGGTTTGAGTATAGCCGCGCCCTCTTCCTTCTCGCTGGCAGCCTCGCAACCAATTGCCGCGCGCCAAAACACACAAAAACAAACTCAAGAGTTCGTGAAAATTACAAAAGTAGACGCGGTGACGTCCGCGTGACTCGAGGTTTGTATGGGAAGATGGGAGCGTTGTACCCAGCATTCCCCGCGAAAGGGCGGCAAGGGAGACAAACGCCGCTCATTGGTCCATAATCGCAGGGAAAGTATGATTGGAGCATTGGAATTGGTTAAAAATACGGGGGGTTACGTTTGACACCCTCGTGACGGGTCAACTCTGATGCTATAACCAGTTGCAGTGGACGCGCGCCGTTGCTGTTCTCGCTGCAACTGTATCGTTAATTATACGCCCCTTCGCGCCCAGCCACCTCCATTGACGTTTCTCCTGTCCTTACATCAGCACATGAAGAGCGGGTACTTGGCGCCGACCTTGTGGATGTTGCGGTGCAGCGCCTTGCGCAGCGGGATCAGGTAGAACTCGAGCTGGGGCGTGCCCGGGAAGCCGCTGTCGGACGCGCTCCCGCTGTTGATGCCCGCTGGGGAGGAGCCGGAAGATACGGGTGACGAGGGCGCGGACGTGGCCGGCGTCGGCGCGCGAGAGCTCATGGGCGGGTGGTCCGAGAGATAGAACCAGCAGCTGAACAGGATCGCACGAATGTCCGCGGGCGTCGTGAGCGGCAGCAGCTCGGCGGCGCGCCCGAGCGGTGCGGGCACCCAGCCAGTCGAGCGCAGCAGCATCATGAGCGAGCAGGACAGCGCGAGTTGGTTCCGGTTGCGCATGTACGGCGGGACGTCCAGGTTCTCGACCTCAAGCGCACCCTTGACACTGTTCCAGTGGCCCAGTAGCACGATCAACGCCGACTTGATCACTGGCACAAGTCGTAGCGACTGCTGCGAGTGAATAGACGCCGATGCGGACACGATCATCTCGAGCAGCGGCAGGAAAGCAGGGAAATGGTTGAGCCACTGCTCGATGCGCAAGTCCACGTCGAAACTCGACCGGTTCGGCAGCATCTCCTTGTACGTATCGTCGCTGGGGATGCCGCAGCACGGAATCACTCGTTCCAGAAGCAGGTCCACGATAATCTTCAGCCGGCGCTCGCACAGATCGTCTCCATGGAGTACGCGAGATGATAGTGCCAACGGAGGAACGGTACCTGCTGTTGTAAGCACTTGCACGAGCAGATCGCTCGCGTACACGCTGCAAACGCGAGCCGCGTCCATCTCCTTCTCCCACGACAAGTCCAGCGTCTTCCGGTACACCAGCGTCTCAGGAACTTGTGTAATGACCTTGGACGCCTGCAGGTTCGTGCACTTGGAGCTGATCGTACGTTCCGAGCGAATGACAACGCGTTCGTCGGGTATCGAGTCGTGCGCGTCTTCGTGAGTGAAGTTGATTCGGTTCGGGAAGTGCGTCGGGATGGTCGTTGCTGCTTGGTGGCTCAGCAGAAAATCGACCCAGAGAGACGCAAAGACGCTAAACACCGACGACGGGTAGTTGGCAACGCCACCCTCGAGTGCCAGCAGCCTGAACATAATCACCTTCAGCTTTTGCATGCGCTGGCGGATATTGTCACCGCTGGCAACGTCAATACTCGCCGCGGAACTTGCACGACGTACTAGCTCTTCGCGATAGTGGCGTAACGTGGCGAAGAACGTCACTGTCAGCTTCCGGAGGCAGCGGTACTGCCAGACCGGGTCCTCGAGCGTCTGGAATGGCGTCTGCTCCAACAGCTCCAGCGCACAGTCCGACACATCCTGGTACCTTGAGCGCGACAGGTCGAGGAACCCTTCCCAAAAGTCGATCCCTCGGCACCCCTTCCACTGGCCAAACGACTTGCAGGTCGCTCCCCAGCTTGGGCAACTCAGAAGGTGGTCCAGAGGCCCAACAACACCCTTGCCGTGAGCACTAGTCAGTGCAATCGGAATACTAGTGGTGCCGTCGAGCAGCTTCTGTGTCTCCTCTTTGTTCGAACCGAACAGCGTATGGAGCACGACGAGCAGGCGTTGTTGCCGTACCCTCGAGGCACCCGTGCGGCAGTCTTCCACCAATCCACGAACGAATGTTAAGTACTCCGGCGAGTTTGGAGGCAGGATCAAGTTCAACAACTCGCCGAAGAGACGATCTTGTGTGGAGGAGCCCAGATCCGCCGGGTGCTTGGGCGAAAACTCGGCGAGTAGTAGGTCTGTCTCGACGAGATGGCTCAGCACTTCCTGACGAGACACAGCAGTCGCCAACAGCACCAACCACTCAGTCCAAAACGCGAACTGCGTCCGCGGGCCCGAACGCTCGTCCATTTCGTCATCTTCGTCCACGGAGTGCAGAACACGAAGCGCAGTCTTGCAGATGTACGGCAGGAACCGAAACATGCCCTGCAGGAATGCTGTGGATCGGTCGCTATGAGCAAAATCCAGGAATCGCTCGTAAAACACCGACACTTCCGGCGCCAGCCGCGACGATCGGTCTGGGAGCAGCTTCTGGAGCATCACGATCAAATGAAAGCCCGACGCCGACAGATCGTCACCGCGCTTCTCCAAAAACTCGAGCAAGTGGGCACTGAGACTCTTGTGCTGGGTGCTGCCGTGCGCATTTCCATTGCCTAGAGATGCTGCCGCAAGCGACGACAGGTTCTCTGCCAATCCTGACACGAGGTGCTCGGTTACAATCCACTGGAGACTGTCGTCACAAAGACGCACAATGACGCGTGACTTGCAGCCCAGTGCGACAAGGTTGTGCACGAACTGGTCGACAGGCTCGCCGTGCACCTCAAGTCTTCCAGGAACAGCGCACTCTTCTAGCAGCTTCCGCACAATGTCAACCGCTTGTGAAGAAAACTGCGTAGCTAGGTGCTCAACGACCAACAGCGTACTTGATTTCGCCGTATCCTGGTCGGCATGTTTGGACGCTTGGGCGACTAAGAACTCCAAGGTGCTGTATGAATCGATCGACGCGATCAGTACGAACAACCACGTCCACGAGGCAGCTGACGATGAGGAGGCACACCAGTCATGCACTTGAGCAAGCAAGATCTCGACGGACTCGCCATTGGCACACGCGACGGCGCGCCGGATCACACCCGCCAACTGGAAGTACAGCGGCTTCTCCGTGAGCTTCTCGATTGTTGCGTTGAAGTCGACGCCTTCAACCTCGTCCTGAGATCGCACGATCACCGCGTCCACCGGGTCTTTCTCGTTCAGCGCCTCACAGAATGCCAGACAGAAGCGGACGAGCTCGCTGAGTGCCGACGGAGAATCAAACTGCGCGGACGCTTTGGCGTTCAGTACACCGATACATCGCTCGATCTCAGCCCAGTGCTCGACCAACGCCTGTGCGCGAGCTGCTGCGCTTCTTCGGTGCTGTTTGCCCTTCTTCTGGCGCTTCGAGGTCGGCGCGTCGTACTTGCCCTGAGCGCTCAAGTACTTCCACATCAGCACCTGGAGTTCGTCCTTCAACGCCTCCAGCTCGGGGTCGGTCAGGACCAAGCGATCCACGCTTTGCGGGTCCGCGGAAGAAGATTCTTCGGTCCGCTTTAGCGCCTTCATCGGCGAATCGTCTGTTGCAGAGCGCGGGGTCCCTGCATCGATCTCGTCCTCGTCTTGGTCCTCTTCCTCACCCTCCTCCTTGCCGCTCTCTTTCGACTCCTGCGCAACAGCCACGCGCATCTCAACAGTACGCGGTATTTCTTCTTCTCCTTCTCTCTCTCCCCCTTGTCTCTTTGTTGGCGCACCCATGTCGACGTCGTCGTCGGCCATAGGCGAGTTCATGAGGCTCGAGAGCCCCGTGCGCGAACGCTGCGATGGCGGCGGGGACGGCGACGGCGGCCTTTGCTCGGGGACGAACGCGTCGTCGCGGGGTGTACCAATATCGCTCGAAAGCAGAGACGCCATACTAACAGCGTGCGACCCGCTGCTGCTGACGGGGGCCATTGGCGGCGGCGAGGACGGCGGGGGACGCGACGCCATGCTCGACACCTTCCTAGTCGGCGCTTGTTCCCCAGTTGCACTACTAGAATTGGCCCCTCAGGTCACGGAGCTGTACCGAAATGATTTCGGTTTCCAACGTAAATACCGGTATTAAGGTGGTATGAATACTAACATTATCTGAAATTGTGCTGGATATGCTGGAGCTGCGGCAGTTGAAAGGAGTGGCCGCGACCGACGAGCTCCTCATCGTTACGCTGACGCCGCTTGGCTTGCTGGAAGCTCGCAGGGACTCGCGAAACACACGCGCACGGACGAACGGCGTATTCAAGCTCTGTGTCTACGCTGACTGCACGGATTGGGCGATGGAGCTGCTGCTGATCCGGATCGACCACCTGCACGACCGGAAGCAGTACGTGAGCATCCTGCGCGAGTGGCTCAAGCAGATCGGCATCGACAATGGCCGCCTGATCACCGTGGGCGACCTGCACCTGCTATTTATTGCCGCCGACGCCGCCGCGCACAACGACAAGTTGCTCGAGTTCTACCGGTCCAAGTCAATCGACACCAACAGCAGAGATGAGGTTCGTGCGGCTGTTGATCAAGGTGTTGTTCCTGCAGTGACGGCATCAGGACTCACGATTGTGCGGTTGTATGCGTGTATTTGTATCGTGCAGCTATGCATCGACCGATTTATTGATGTTCTTGGACGCAAGAAGGTCGACAAGTGCGCGTGCAAGAGCTTCCTGGAGATGAACATCCTGGTGCATGAAACTTTCATTTCCGATGACTGTGACTGCTTTGCGCTCTTGGCATGGGCACTAACGGTGCGCATTGTGCATCTACAGAACGAATCCATGTTGCGCAAGCTGCTCGTACAGGACTGGCAAGCCGAGGAAGCGTGGATCGACACAGCGCTCGCGACGCCGCGGTCGAAGGCATTCCTCGAGTGGAGAGACGCCGCCAAGGCTGCGCGACGCGATCGCCGCAAGAGATCCGCGCAGGAGAGGATCGAGCAGCGCGAGGCCAAGAAGACCAGGCAGGAGCAGGAGGCCGCCGATGCTACTGAGACCGGTGCGGGCAAGCCTGTCAGCGACGTCCAGCCCACCAAAGACGACGCGATTGACATAAAAAAAGAACCATCCGATCCCGAGAAGCCGCCAGCAACAGCGCAGCCTCCGGTCAAGCATAACGACCAGGACAACGCTGATACCGAGACAAAGAAGAAGAAGAAGAAGAGGAAGAGCAGCAACAAGCACAAGAAGAATCAAGCAGCGCAGTCGTAGATCATACACCAGCATTTCCATATACACGAGGTTAGTCATCACGAATTGGTATCTGAAGAAAAATAGTGCCCCCTCCTCCTCGAAGTTGCATGCCCAGCAGCTCACCTACCCCCAATCATACGCCCGAGGTGAGACAGATTGACGTATTCGACCAATCATATCCCACAAATCGGATGTAATTCCCAGACAATGCCCTTTAAACCACATCTATTGGATAAAATAAAAATAGAAGTTCCTCGCGTCACGGTGCGTCACACCCGTAAAACCTGGATAAACGCATACTCTTCTCCATCATCGGATTATAGAGGTTATCCACCGTCTCCGGCGAAGAAGAAACTTCTTGTTGCCGCCACGCCGTTCCCGATACAGAAGCGAAAAGCAGGGCGCACCAAGCCGCCGGCGGTCGCGCGATCTCCTCGGGGGCCATAACGACGGCCTCTACTCCCGTAGTCTCCGCGGCATCGAGAAGCGCGGTCGCGACTTCACAGGCGCGGGCCAAAGCGGTCTCTCCCAGCCATGATGACGCCGACGGGCGCGTCGTCCAACTCGCAGATGCCGCCGTACTTTCCGCCGCCGCACCAGCAGCAGTACCAGCCCAGCAACTACCGGCCGATGGCGTCGCCGCAGCAGTACGCGAGCGGACAGCGCGCGACCTACGGCAGCAGCGGCCCGCCCTCCTCGTCCACAGGTAAGCTGAGGAAGAGAAATAATGACCGTGTTTAATGGGATACGGGATTGAATCAACCCATGTACGGCGCGGCATGTGACAGCGGGGCGCATGAAGACGGAGCAGGTGGTGCTAGAGTTCCTGTACAAGGTGGCGGAGCTCATCATCCAGTCGCGCGTGACGTTCGAGTCGGATCTGGACTCACGTCGGACCACGCGCCGCGCTCGAGTACGTCCCCATCCACCTTTTTACGTGAGGAAGTGAGTATATCAGACGATCTCACCTGTTACTGATGTGCTCCATGCGCCTTGCAGTTTAACTTGGACATTGAAGAGGTGCAATTCGTGCGCGACGCGATGCTCGCGTGGAAGGAAGACGTGCACCTGCCGCTTGTTGTTGATATTTATTGGGACGGCGATGACCGCCGCGAGCTGCTCGAGCAGTGGACCGTGCTGTACGCGCCGCAGTTCGCGGACGGGGACCCTCGTTCCAGTTCTCCCGGCGCCGGCGGCTACGCGTTCGGTAACACGCGGGACGTGATTCAACAGCTGAAGGAGGTCTGCAAGAAGATTAGCGTGCTCCTGCGCGCGCTGCACTCGTTCATCCGCATGCTGCCGGCGCACCGCATCGTGCGACAAACGTACCCGTCGCGCTTGGGCTACGCGATCCATTCGCGCGCGACGACAACGAGCGCAGACGACTCTCCATTCAGCGATGACGCCGTGACGAACGGATACAGCTTTGAACCGATCATGACGCCGTTCGGGTACTTGAAGGTGTCGACTGTTTACTGCCAGAACTGCGACCAGCTGAGCGAGCGGCACATGCATGAAGTGCCGGCGCAGATCTTCAAGGATAACTTTATTATTCAGGACTACGTGCCGGGGTCACCGGACTTGACGCCCATGCAGCACAAGCAGATAGACGACTACGCGCTGGACGTGCGACCGCCCATGCCATCATCAGAGCCCCGAACGGACTCCTTTGTCCCTGTCAGCAACGCGGAACAGTTTACAATGGAGCGCCGGCGCCGATCCAGTCCGCAGTCCATTCCGGCGCCCAATGCCGAGCAACAACAGCCGGCCCCAGTGCGTCGAACACAGAGCATCTCCCAGCCCATGGCCATCCCACAAACCAAGAAGCCCACTGCGACTTATGATGACCGGTCGGGGCTACCTCCGCATGAACAATCGAAGGTGGTGCAGCATGCGCACTCGTATGGCGACCCGGAGCGCCTCCGCAGCATCGAATCGAACCCGAATGTGACCCCTGCTCCTTATGGATACGGGAACGTGGCGATTGACCAGCGGTTCACTCCACCGACAAGCAGCCCGCATCATCAACAACATGGATGGATGGGAAGCGCAGAGGGAAGCAGTGGTGGTGGCACAGCGACTAGCATCTCGCCCGTTTCGGCCCATGAAGACGCGTCGGGATCGTACCATCCGTTGTCGACGCCTCCCCGTCACCCGAAGACTGTATCGCTCTTTCGCAACAGCCGTGGCATGTCTGCGTCGGCGATCAGACGTGCGAGCGGTGGTCTCGGTGCTATAAGCAACGACTACCACCAAGCGCGTGCTTCTTTGGAGAACTTCACGCTGGACGATGCCAGCCCATCGGCGGCACCTGTCGCTGTGCCTACGGGACATACTCGATCCAGTAGTAGCGGTGTGTTTGCTCCTGATAGCAGTGGGAACTCGACAGCAAGCGACAGCGGGCAGCTGAGTGGCGCGACAGGCGTGACAGGCGCGTCTCCGTACATGACGCCGCCGTTTATGGCGCGGGTACCCGACGCCACAGCGAATGACGGCGTGAGCAATTTTGGATCGAGTAACAGCCTTACGATCAAGAGAACGGCACCAACGGGGATGCCCGCGTTCGATGCGAGCCCACCGTTTTTGTCCAACCCGAGCGAGCTGCTGTCGACATCGCCTGGGTACTCGTACAGCAAGAACTACCTCCGCACGGGTCCATCGACGTTGCCCATGTTCGTTACCACCAATCAATTCCGCGTTAGCGGTGGAGCAGGCTCCCTTGGTGCGGCTTCTGGGTCTGGAGAAGCCCCGACGACAGCCAAGCGACGTCATTTCTCGGCGGACTTCAGCGACAATGCGGCCACGTTCTGGGGCGTGTCGCCCGACTCACCCGACACGTTTGAGTTGGCGCTTGTTGGCTCGGCCGGTAGCGGTTATCGCCAGCGTCTGCTGTCTGGAAGCGACGCTGCTGGGGGGAACGTTGGCGACGAGCTGCTTGATGGGGATGCCATCGACATGACGCTGCCGTTCGCGCTCGGAAACGACAGCAACATCTCTAACGGGACTACGGTCACTGCCACCAGCTCTGGATCAGGGCGGCCGTCTGGGGGATCTAGCGGAACTCCAAGTGCCTCGTCGGGACCGAGTTGGGACACGGCGTCCGTCGGTAACTTCCTTCATCAGCTGAATCACGCGCTGCCGCTCCAGATCTTTGCCAATGCCGGTCCTACAACGACTGAAGCTGATGCGGAGCGCAATGGCGGAGATGCTGCTGTACCTACCCAGTCAGAGAACAATGAAGATCAAGCGATCGCAGCACCGACAGCAGTGTCAGCGTTCGATGACGAGCTTGAGAGCTTCCGCAGCCTTCGCGATGAGCTTGCGCAGCACTTGTGAGCGTCGTGCCGTGGTGTTTCGTTGCTGGGGACTACGGTGCGCAATGGGAACGCTAACCGATTAGGAACCACATCTGCAGCAAGAAGAAGAACTGAAGCGCCGGCATTTTGACGACCAACAAGCGAGAGCAACCATCGCGAGCAAGAGACCGCAACTCTGACGAGAAGAGTAAAGGAAAGTAGCGCTTGCTCCCTCTTCCCCTCCTTTTTGTGTAAATTTAGCAAGTCCGCAGAGCGTACGACACAAGTAAACCAGACCAAAAAATCCAAAATCGTATTCGCGACTATTAGGAGGACCTTCAACGCCCAAAGGCCTTGGATACACCCAAAGACCTTGGATACGCCCTCCTTATTAGTTAGTATTCATTGTGCTGCTCCTCTCTACGACAAGCGCGAAGCAAACTGTAGTGATGAGGTGCTGCGCACTCCCCCGTCATCTAGAAGACGTACACCTGGCTGTCGGTGAAGCCCAAGGCACGCAGATACTCGGCCACATTTTCGTCGAACTGAGGTGGGCCGCAGTGGAACACGGCGACCGACGGCGAGGGCGCAGGCAGGTACGTGGCCAGCAAGCCCTTGTTCAGTCGTCCGATCTCGAACGAGCCGAGTTCGCGGCGATCGGCGTCTCCGCTAGCCTCTGACAGCACGTGGTGGATCTCGACACGATCGGGGAACATGGACGCCAGCGGCTCGATCTGGTTGAGCGCGATAATGTGCTCCAGCGAGCGGCTGGCGTACACGATCGTTACACGCGCGGAGTCAGCCGCGTTCTCGACCGCGGCGCGCACGAGCTGCAGCATGGGGGTGATGCCCGAGCCTGCAGCGATGAGCACGAGGTGCTTGACGCCCTGCTGCTGGGTCTTACCGCCGCGAGTGACGGTTCCAGCGCCCGGGTAGCCGATAGAGCCATGCGGACCGAGCATCTCGACCGTGTCGCCCATCTTCAACGAGTCAAGGTAGCTTGACATGACGCCGTCCGGGTACACCTTGACTAGCAGATCGAACGAGGCCGTCTTGATGGTACAAAACAAGACCACCACTCCGTCAGCTAGTGATTGGCAAAAGATGCCAACAGCATTGCTCTTGTCACCTGTGAGAACTTGGACGTGGGCGTAAACGCGCGCTCGATCATCTTGCCGTTGATCTTTGCGCGCACCTTCAAGTGCTGTCCCGGGATTTCAAGTCCCTACATCGCGACATTTGGGCGCACATAGCCGTCGTCAGAACCGAAGTAATACTCTCATAACACCAGAGGTGCAAGCGACGTCGGTGCGTACCAGCGTCTTCTTGTCCGGGAGCTCGAAGGTCAGCTTGATGGTGTCCTTGCTCACGGTCTGCTTGAACGCGAGGCGGAACGGGCGCCACTCCGTCACGTCCAGCGCGTTTCTCGAGTATGCAGTGGCTCCGCTCGTCACCGAGTCTGGGTCCAAGTTGCCGATATAGCATTTCTAGAAAGCATCACCGACAGTTAGCGGACGCATCACAACAGTCGCTTCACGACTCATTGAGACTTGCCTCGAGCATGCCGTGACCGTTGACCCACGCGTGGTATTCGTTAAATAGCGACGTGCAGTCGCCGCCCGCCCCCATCATCAGGTCGGCCACGCCGCCCGGGTGGAACTTGAGGTACGGCGTGATGTTGTACACCTGGGTCCGCATCACACATCGGCGTCAGGGTGCGACCAAAGCGATCGAGAAGCATGGACTATTTGCAGCGCACCTTGCCGTCCAGGACGGTCCAGCAGTCCTCCTCCGTATTGTGCCTGCATACCTCATCCATGGGGATCTTCCGCCGCGGCGGCGCACCGCGCAACCCCGACAAGTCCTGCCCGGACTGCGTCAGGCGCATCCAGTGCTGTTTAGCGCATCACTAGCGTTGGTCAGTCCTTTCAGAGGCCTATACCCAAGCAACCGCGGAGATCTATACGCGATCGGATAGAGGAGAGAACGTACTAGTTGGCTGTACCCGGGCGGCAGCGTCACCTTGCGCCGCTGGCGCGCCATCGTCGAGCGCCCGCCGCCCATCATGACACCGTGCTTATTTCTTGCTTGTCGGCCGTTCCGTCGGTTTGTGACCGCAGCCTGCGACACGCTCAAGCTCAGAATAGCCTAAAGGGGCATCTGGTTGGCTATAATTACTCCTCACTACCGAATCATACTCTGTCTAGTACGAATGCACCATTCTTCATGGTGTCTCCGCACTGCATCACTTGCAATTGTCGTACTGGACGGACAGACCAACCGCTGCCTTGTTCTGCGTCGCGGGAGAAAATGCCCACCATGACGAGGCCCGAGCGCATGGGAAATCCGACGACGTACCATTCGATAATTCGCCACCATGGTGACAAAGCGTCCACGGTCGCGGGCAGAAGACGACCCAGGGCCACGCCAAGAGGTCGTGGACTTGGCGCCGGAATCCAAGAGACTCTGCCCAGATGTGACTGCGCGACGCGCTGTGAATGCCAACACGGACGTGAGTGTTGTCAAGACAATGTTCAACGCCTTATGCACGGATCAAGCCAAGGCATTATCGTGGGAGAGCGTGCTCATGGACATGAACAAAGCTGTGCTGGAGGCCTACGTGCTCGCGAACATTCGCGTCGTCCGACTGTGTCGTCTCCGGCAGCCTGTTGAGCCATTGACCCGAGCTTCTTCCACCGGTACTTGTCGGCTGTTTCCAGTGGGAAACCTCTCGCCAGCGACAACTTCCAGGTGTCCGTCGCGCTGTACAACGAGTGGCGAGCTGCAGACGTTGGACGTCCAAGAAATGATCACATCGCTCGCAGGTGGCAAGACAATGCAGCTCTGCAGATGGCGACCAATTCTCAGAACGCTGTCAAGGTCAACTTCTACTGGCGCTTCCACAAACAGATCAAGCGCTGTTACGACATGAACGGGAGAGAGGCGTACGAGATCTTGAAGAGCATACTCGATCCCGACTACGACGGGGACGACGGTGAAGTTCTGGCGTGGCGTGGACGTATCCCGCGCAAACCCAACGGCCGGATTGACGACGAAGCGCACCTCCTTCTCCCATTGACGTACACATTTCTGGCGGACATCGAGGAGTGGAATCGCAAAAACGAAGCAACGCCCGACTTCAAGGTGATTCGTAGCTTCAGCCTTCTTCCGTTCAAGAAGGACTTCGAGTGCAGCCACTTCACGATGTGCAACCGTGGTCCTCGGGCAATGTTGAAGCGAGCGGACGCCGCAGCACCGGGAGAAGTCGAGTGGAGCGCAGTGGCAGACACGTGGTGGCGCCGACTCATCAACATCTCCAAGTTCGAGACCGCCAACCGAAAGTTCGCGGGTCAGATACTGACGGACGGCAAAGCGGTCAGCATCGCCATGCACAACCCGAAGCAAGATGTTGTCGAGCAGCCGCTGGATGAGAAGGATTACGATGTCATGTGGGGTCTGAATCCCGGCCGGAGAGACCTGCTTGTTGCCACGAACCAACTTGGCGCCATGCTTCGCTGCTCGGCGCGCGAGTTCTACGAGGACGCGCACTACAAGAAGAGCAACCAGAAGGTCGCGGTCTGGCAGGAGGACCCCCCGGACGTTCTCGAGGCCATTCATAACATGCCGATGAAGAAGACCGGATTGATGGACCGACTGGAGGAATACATCTGGTTCATGATCCCGCACATGGATCTGCTGCTCGAATTCGGTATGACCAAGCCGTTCCGCAAGCTGAAGTTGCGTCGCTACATCCTAGCGAAAAAGAAGTTCCGAGAGCTCTGCTTGAAGCTGACAGAGCAGGCGGGACGGCGGACGGTCGTTGGATTCGGCGACTGGAGTAACATTGTCACCTTAGGTAAGACCAAGAAGTGTCAGGCAGGTCCAGTGAAGAGGCTGGAGCGCGAGCTCAAGAAGTACTGCAGAGTGGTGCCTATCGACGAGTTCAGGATCAACAAGCTCCATGCGGCGTGCCACATCGCGATACACAACCAGTGTAGTCGACGTGTGTGCAGGGACGGCGTCGAGCGTACCGTCAAGGTTCACAGTGTATTCCATTGCCGATCGAATGGCTGCCACGGTATGATTGTGAACCGAGACGCGAATGTTTCGCTGAACATGCTGACGCTTCTCGTCGAGTGTGAGCTTCGTGGTTGGCCCAGACCGCACGCGTTCTCCAGAGACTAGTGTCCACGAGTGCCTTGGCGCAGCGATGCGGCGAGGAGGCTCGTAGTGATCTCTCCCTAAGATAGCCTACTCAGGCATTGTTAACTGGATCCAGAATGTCAGGGGAAACTTCGTTGTAGAAGATGACGTTCAGGGTATAATCCATCAACAATAGTGGAAGACATGAGTGGCGGCTTGGCCATCTCCGAGCTAGCACTGTCGACAAGTCGCGACGACAAATACTCCTACAACTACTACGAAGACGAACAGGAAATAAAACTGAGAAGACCCTGGCGACGGGGGGGCTGCTCGAGAGGACTCTGTGCTCCAACGGTTACGGGAAAGAAAACTGCAGCATCCTACGACAGATCAACCTGTTTTGTTCGCAAAACAGCGCCGCTGACTTTGCTCAGCTGAGCTCGGCACTCGCTGAGACGAGGAATACCGACTCGCTGATCCTCCGGTTCTACCCCGTGGCGGAGGACTACTATGAGTATCTGGATCAGATCCAGTAATCATGAAAGTGTTTGGCGTACGCGCTCTTTTTGAGACACGCTCGCACGCGTTCGTCCGTGACGTCGGTCGTACTTGATGGACTGGAGATGTGGGAAGAACGTGCAGACGGCATTGCGGAGGTTCTGGTTTCCCCTGATCCAGCCAGCCAGGTGCTTACCGCATACGGAAATACAGAAGACGACGGCGAAGGGAACGCCGAAACGCCTGCTGTCATTGGATTGCTGAAGAAAGGCACACCACTGACACTCCTACCGATGGACGCTGACGGTTGCCCGGTAGATTGGAGTTTGGAGACGGACGTGTGTGGCGTCAAAGTCCTTCAAGAGCCCGGCAACTCGGACTTCGCAACCGCACTGGTACGTGGCTATGGCGTGTGGTGCCTCGTGGCCAAGTGATGCCAAAAGCGGGAGCATGAGCGGAAGGAGGCGTGACCAGCTTGCACATGCAGTTCAACAAAGACCGAGGCGACGTGAACGGCCTGCCACGGTTTCTGGAAATGATTGGTAAGTCGCTACCTCGTCTATCGCTTGACTTGCCCAGAGAAGCCGAGATTTGGACGGCAGACATGCTCAAGTCGTGTCCAAACCTGAAGATTTTTGTTCTCAAGAGACCAACTTCGATTGACACGAAGTCCTTCCTGTCAGTATACCGCCAGAACCACTTGCAGATTGAAGACCTCGGACTGCCCTTTCGATGACATCGGGCGACTCGTAAGAGAACTGGCCGACACGAGCACGTCGTTTGCGAAGTCCATGAAGCGTTTGGCATATCAATTTGAGTTGGGCTTGCGTCACGATGACGATGGAGTTTCGCTCGAGGACATCGTGAGGATGCTCAGTGCAAATCGCAGGCTCAAGTACCTGCATCTGGCGGTTTCAAGCGGCGTGCTTTGTGACAGCTTTCACATCGTGCGCATCAAGTTGTTCCATAACCAGGTGCTACCGGTGATGAGTGAGCGTTTTGCGACCGCGTGCCGTGTGGCTTTCAGCGCATCTTCACTTCGAGCAGCCGTGACACCCACGATTGCGAAACGAAGTGAGCTAACGACGGGATGACGCCATCCCAGCGAGGGGATTGCAGTCGGTGCTGGCCGCGTTCCCGATGGATCACCATGTGCTGTCGCGCATCTTTGACTTCGCCACGAGCTGCGTCCACCGCCGATCGTATTTGACCATATACAATGAGTTCGACTGGTGAGCGACTAATCTCTCGAGGCAGAAAGCTGGAGGAGCACCTTTCGACCATTGCATGTGATCCGAGACATCTTGATCGGGAGAGTAGACGGCAACAAGAGGGTTCGATGCACACAAAGCGCAAACGCAACAACAATAAGTCATGCATAAACGCGCGGTTACATTGCGGAATTGATGAGTTGCCGCTCCCTCCGAACAAATCGATAGCCTGCATTGTGCACGGAAACGTTTTTGGCGCTTGTGGACCGTGCGTTAACCACACGAAGCAGGTTCATTTCGCACCTGTGGAGGTGCCAACTGACTACACAACAGGGCAGCAGGCTGTGATGATGCAGACGTGCGCTGCCATGGAGCGAGTCTAACTGACCAACTCAGTGGCGGCGACTCCTGCGTGGATTTTGCTGTTGTATGTGTTGATGATCGACGAGATGAAGTGTCTCGGGGAGGGCGACATTGGAGTATCACGTGAAGTGGCTGGATTCGGAGGTGGTGGCCAAGCAGGTGAAGAAGCTCGGGGCTACTATCTGCGACTCTCATGCGTCTACTTGGGCAGACACCATGTAACATCGACGCCAACACGAAATCTGTTGCACGTACTGACGACGTCAATGCGCGATATTTTAGCACGAAGTGGAGGCCTGGTTGGGTCTGAACCACCCGCACGTGGTACGCCCTCTTTGGCGCTTGCCACGTCAGGATACCGTTTGTCGCGTGCGAATATGCTGGTTACGGGGAGTTCGACCAGTATCTTAAACGGTATTTGGACGAGATGTGGATGAAGCTACATGACGCTGTGCTTGGCGTCCTCCGACATTATCCACGGGGACTTAAGACAACAACATGGGGAAGCGCAAAGTGACTGGCTTTGGTTTTAGCTCACTTGCAAACGACGCAGATGCTCAGCTGCCCGGTGCCTGGCAGTGTGTGGCGCCAGTGCATTGAGAACGGCGCTTCCAAGTGAAAGCTTGCATCTGGTGCGTATGCTTTGGCGTTGTGCGTCGTGGAGGCTCTCCGGGTCGCGGAGTTTATCTAACTCATCAAGAGCGAAGACAATGGCCCTCCTCCGCTGCCTTTGGCAGTATGATGGTGAAAAACTACGTCCTGAGCTCTGTACGGACCACCAATGGAAGTTGTAGAGTGAATATGAGCGCATGATCGAACCAAAAGGATCGAGATTAGCACTGCGGTGGACACTTTTGCGAGAGTTGATGCGCCTGAGGACGCGACAGCAGCCGAACTAGAAAGTGAAATATTGGTGACAAAATCGCCGTTGTCGGTAGTGATCACCATTATGGTAGATTGGACACGCCAACTCCACGACACGGTCGCCTCGAGTAGCGAGAAGGTGTTGTGCATGATCTATCTGTTGATGTGGGACCGACTGGAGCAATTAGATCCGACCGCTTGTCGAACAAGCTCGGAAGAGCACGCTGGCCCTTCCGCAGTGGAGCCACACGCTTTTCCAATTCACCGAATCGGCGCTGCAAGGATATGAGCTTCATCGCTATCTTTACAAGATGATTGACGTGCAGTTGGCAAACGGACGGTAAAGGAAGAAACGTTCATGATTAGAGACCAAAGTGCCTGGAATTGCTGTTCTTTACTGCCGAACGTATGTGATAATGCCTCCTGGGGGGTCAGTCTCTCCTGATCTTGGTGCTACGCTTAACGTTCTGAAAGCGAATGATTCAAAGGCATCAACAGATTGAAGTGTAGATAAACGTTCTCTCTTGCTAATGTACCAATTAGCGCTCTCATTTCTCGCGTCTGCGTGCGGATATCATCTGCGATGCTACATGACGACTACCAGAGCGCTCTGGGCAAGCATCAAAGCAGCGATCCGGACAGTGTCGTACCCGCTGAAAGATGCGCCGCTGTCGTCCATGTCGCTGGCTTTACCGCGGTTGAAGTCGTAAAAGGATTTACCGAACATCTTGGAATAACGCCGAAGAGCTGCAGGCGGCGGGGGAAACGTTACGGATGCATAGTGCGAGTCGGAGATGTTCTTGTCCGCGAATGCTGGCGGCGTGACCCAGTCGGACAGGTTAAAGTTGAGCGTCGGCGACCGGGTGGCCGTCGTACTCCCGGTCGCGTTCCGGTTCCGGTAGAGGAAGTAGTCGACGAACGTCATGGATGGCTTGCTGGCGTGCCATTTGTCAAATGTCTGGGTCGCCGCGAGTCCAGCGTCCGCCGTGTCGACACCGTGCGCGCTTCCGTTACAACTTTCGCCGCCGCTCCCGTCGCCACTTGCATGAAGCCGCGCGATTGCTGCTAGGGATGGCGCTACCGCCTGATTACTTAAATCACCAGAGCTGGGGGTAAATGGTGAGAACGACGTCGCCTTCGGCGTTCCGAGAATGACGTCGACGGCGCTTTGGTTGACAGCAGTAGTAGGCACTCTGGTCGTTGGTACCGACGAAGACGCCTCAGGGAACGCTGCTGGGGACGGTGCCGGGGACGACACCTTACCCAGTCTGGCATCTGCAGGGAGGCTGATTGAGGCGTGATCTACAGAGACCAGCGACGCTGCGAGCGCGAGCGGAAGCCCCATCAGCACGGCGAGCACGGTCGTGTAGCGCATACTGTCCCTCTGAGCGTGTGGGTCTGTGTCTTCTTGCTCTCTTCCTGTTCTTGGTCTAGAGGAAAGGGAGTGTTGCTCGAAGCTGGCAGATTGGAGACTGACGAGCATGACAAGTGACCGCAGCGCATCGTGAAAAGCAAATAAGAAGAAAGGGCTCATATCTTAGTTGCGGCATCATCTTTTCTCGCCGTCGAGCCACATTTATGGACATGAGCAACCGCAAAATTGGACGTATATGGACGGGGGAATCCCGCGACAATCCGTTACGACTACACAAATACCATTTGCATGCGCGTTGTTCGGTTTGTTGCAAGGTTTACGGCAGCATGATGGCGATTTTGCCGACATTCTTGCGCTTGCGTGTGGTCGTTCACGCGACTAAACCTTGGTGCAGCCCCGGCGACGATGAGAACATCCAACGCAACGCAACTATGCCGGTCCTTTCAGGAAGGGGGCTTTAATGCGGCCACGTACTGTAGAAATGGCTTGCGGCGGCAAAGTAACCGGCGAGCGCGACGTGCTGGGCACACTGGACAAGGGCAAGGACGTGATGGCTTTGAGCTGCGAGGGGTTCGTGAAGCTCCGGCATTTAACAGCAAGTGTTTCAAGTGCAAGCAGTACGGACAAAAGCGCGAGAACTGCCCGGAACGGCAGGGTGTGAGCACCGCGAGTGAGTTCGTGTTCTCGGCCACGAGCGAGCCGACAGTGGATTGGCTTCTCGACAGCGGCGCCAGCGCGCATATGGCACACGACCGAGCGGACTTCGTGGAGTTCAAGGCATTGGGCGTGCCGTTGAATATCGTGATTGCAAGCGGGCAGCTATTGAAGGCTGTTGGTGTTGGCGTTGTGCGGCTAACATTTCACAATGGGCGCTCTGTGAAGTTGACTGAAGTTCTGTATGCACCGGACCTGGACTGTCGTTTACTGTCGATTCCTTTTCTGATCGCTAAGGGCGCGACAGTGGCATTCTCGCACAATGGGCGCACTATCGGTTTCGAAGGGGAGACGGTGGCACGTGGAGAAACGCGGTAAGCTGTTCGTGTGGAGCGTCGGCGCGGTGAAGAGTAAGGATGGCGTCGCGGCTGCTGCAGCAGCAGTAGAAGGCCATACTTTGTCGCTATGGCACGAGCGACTGGGCCACGCGCCGATGCAGCGGCTAGTGGCGGCGTCGAGGGCGGTAGATGGGCTTCCGGTCTCGTTGCTGACCGAGCAGTACGAGAACGATGCGCCGTGCGCTGGCTGCGCGTGCAGGAAGATGACGGTCAGTGCCTTCTCGCGGCAATCGGGAAGCGACGTCAAGAGTGGCGAGCTGCTAGATACCATTCACAGCGTTGTGATGGGTCCCATGAACCCGAAATCAAAAGGAGGAGCACGCTATGTCCTGACGTTCATCGACGACTACTCGCGGTATGTGATGGTCTACTCGCTCAAGGCGAAATCGGGGGTCACGACACACTTCATCGAGTACGTACACTACGTTGAAACCCAGAGCGGCACTCGTATTCGCTGTTCGCAGACTGACAATGGCGGTGGATACGTGAACAAGAGATTTGCGGCGTTCTGCGCGCACCGTGGGATCCTCCACCAGACGTCTGTGTCTCATACACCTCAGCAGAACGGTTTCGCTGAGCGTATGAATCGCACGCTGGCTGAAATGGCGCGCTCGATGCTCTACCATCGCCAGCTGGACCGTGAGTGGTTGGGTGAGGCAATCTGCACCGCAGCCTACATCATGAATCGTCTTCCCAATACTGCACGCCCGTCCGCCACACCATACAAGGTATTTACCGGCTCTCGACCCGACTTGAGCCATATGCACGTCTTCGGTGCACGAGGGTTTGTCCACGTGGATGCGTCTCGACGGGCGAAGTGGGACGCGCGAGCTCACCAGTGTCTCTTTCTTGGTTATGTAGTCGGCTCCAAGGCGTACCGCGTCTGGGACCTTGTGGACGATTGTTTAGTGGTGACGCGTACCGTTGAGCTTGATGAGCGTGCTCCTGATGCGTACCGGACAGTCCAGTATGTGAACGACTCGCCGACAGTGAATGTAACGGGGTTACACGTACAGTACAGTATGACACTGTACCGTACTCTCTAGAGAGTAGTGTGCGGCACACTACTCTGAGTTCGGGTTCTGACGGAATAGTGTTTCACACATTATTCCCTGCACACATCCGCACAAGCCATCCATGGCTGTGCGCGCTTCCCATTGGCCAGCAGCGGGCATTGCTAGCCAATAAGAGTCGTTCATTTAGGGTGCGGTGCTTGTGGCCAACCATGAGTGCCTGTCAC